>SZWC01008669.1:93879-114838 GCA_023375785.1 Penium margaritaceum
GTATGTTTGATACAATTGAATTCGCCGAGGAGAATGTGAGGTCTGAAATCTAGGCATGCTCTATGTAGGGTAGTCCAAAACAGGATTCTCATTGAGATTTAGGCCGGGGCGTAGAGGCAGCACACTCTTAATGTGTAGTTTGAGAGACGAAGGTTCACCATTAAGTATCGACTTTGCCTATCCGATTTGTAGTGAATCTTGAAGTGTGGTTTGTGAGCGATGATAAGTCCTGCCACATGAAAAGGTCTAGAGGGGATTACAAGTGTTTTTTACCGATGATTGAGTACACTATACAGAAGCAGTGGTTGTTGGATGTGGGTATCTGTGAGGAAAACTAAATCTGGTGAGTTGATTTTTAGGATTTCATCCAACAAGCGATGCCTGTTGATATTGATGTGACAGATGCCAAGCATGTCTGATGAAACATTAGAATTTGTGGACTGAATCGTTCATGAAGGGGACAACAGGAAGTGTGACTGAGTATGGTCATTTCCTTCATGTGTGCGACGTCAAACGTTTTTGTCTCTCTGGGGAGGTGGATCTCCATCAGGAGTTTCTAGTGCTTGGGAGGGGGGGAGGGGGGAGGGTTCTCATTTGGAGTGTTACATTGTTGGGGGGGTGGAGGGGATGGGGAGGAACTTTGTGGCAAAACAGATGTCAAAATCAGTTGTGACCCATACATTTAGCAAATGCGCGGACTAAGATGATCAGCGGGGATAGCGATTGGGTCCAGAGGGTGTTGTGTCCATGAGGGGGATGTCATGTTTACTTTGTGAGTTCCTACCATGTGTTTGCATTCTTTGTTCACACGAAGTTGATGGTGCGACGGCCCAGCCACGTTTTCCACGTCCATGGGGGCGGGTACAAAAGAGGGGGCAGATTGCCCGAGAAAAGCTGTTGGGTTATCCGGGGTCGCAGGGGTAGAGGTGGTTGGTGGGACCGTTGGGGGGTAGAAAAAGACCATTGCTCTACTATAGTCCTTGATCCTCCACGCCCCCTTCCTTTGCACGGCTAAGGAAATGAGGACAACCACGGACATCCTCCTCACCTACAACTCCAACCAATGGTAGAAACACCCTTGAGTCTATGCCTCATAAACGTTTGGGGGGGCGGGTTCAATCCCCGGGCTTGTTTTGGTGTCTAGGAGACCCTCCTGCTCCCATCGGTTACGACCAAGGGATAAGCAAAGAGATTTCTAAACATCGATGTCTATAAGGCATCTATTTAAAAAAGATGCATCGCGACATCTCATTCGCAATTTTTGGCTCTTTCGCCTCGCGGAAGTCAGAATGCGACCTCAAGACGTGTTTTGCCTTTTGTAACTGCCACATGGCTCCTAGACTAAACCGTGCCAGCTGGCATGGTCAAAGTTTGGCTAGCATATTTGACTTAAATCAGCAAAAATGTCAAAAGCATTTTTACTCTACATTCCTCCTCCTTTAAGACCAATTTGTCCTGATTTGTGATATTTCTTGGAGAAGAAAACCTTAATATCACCAAAAAAACAACAGCGAGGAGAAATTTTATCGCTTTTATGAACAGCAAATTTGTTGGACAATTGGTTTTTTTTACTTGAGGTCTTGTGGCACTTCACAGTACAATACCAAATCTCAACCTTTGACAAGGCATGGTGGCGGATCCTTCCCCACTTGTAACTAGCGCCCTCGCGACATGTGTCTAGGCATCCCCATTACACACTATGCAGTGGCCAAAATATTGTGCCATATCCTCATGAAAGGGGTTTGTGCTAGGGTGGTACCCCCGAGGGCACGTTGTCATGAACGGGAAGATAGTTCCTCCCAGTCTTCAGCTACAACTGCTTTTGGCATCCAAGACTCTGGCTCCTATGAGTTGTGTTCAGGTCCACAACCGACCGTAATGTCGTGGGCATGAAATGTGCCATACAAATTACACAATTGATCACCACAACTATTGCATGATGGTCCCTCTTTGTTTGTAGGAGGCCAGTGATAAAATCCATGGCCACACATTCTCACGGGGCAATGGGAAGCTCCAATGGTTGGAGAATCCCTCATGGAGCTTTGTTGCTTGCTTTGTTCCGGAGGCACAGGTCACAAACGGCAAAATATATTCAAATCGCATTGCTCCAACCCGGCCACCAGTAGTGCTCTGACAATGAATATCCTGCTTTCTTTGCACCCACATGTTCGGCTGCTGGGGGTTTATGGAACTCGAACAATATCTGCTCCGGATGCTTGTTGGCATCTGGGATGACCAGTTATTTTCCATGCCAATGAATTCCTTCCGCCTCGACCAAATTATGTCGCTCAATGTTCCGAGTGTCTTGGAACCATGGGTTGATCGTGTAATCCATGAAAACTTGATTCTTGAAGGGGTTCATCTGAATGAGTGCTCTGGGCGTTGGGCGGAGTGGGTTTGTGTTTGGAGTCACTACAGTTGCTACCATGGCAAAGGTACGGTCTAAGATTTTCTGGCAACCCACCATGATCACCACATACACGGGATGACGACTCAATGGATCTGCCACATTGATGCGGCCGGGCCGGTACTGTTATGTGAAATTGAACCGGCTCAATTACTCACTCCATCATGCCTGACAAGTTAGGTTGCATTTGGAAATATGTAAGGGGGTTATGGTCACTGACCACCACGATCTCCCCTTCTGCTCCCTCCAGGTAACATCACCACACCTTGAAGGCATACAAAACTGCAAGGAGTTCTTGTTCTCCTGTGGTGTACTGGGTTTCTGCATCAGAAAGCTTTCGGCTCTCATATGCTACTCGATGACCATCTTGCATGAGGACAGTTCCAACACCGACAATTGATGCGTCACATCTGAGTTCCCATGGCTTCTTGGGATCAGGAAGGACAAGTACAAGTGTTGAGGCCAGCATCTCCTTGGCTTTGATGAAGGCTGCCTCGCATCGTTCCGTCAAATGCCAAGCGAATATGTTTCGTGTGATACTTGTGAGTGGGCTGACCAAGGTTGAGTATCCCATCATGAAGAGTCTAAAGTAATTTGAGAGGCCAAGAAAAGATCAGATCTGGCCCACGTTCAAAGGGAAGGGCCAGTCTTTTGCCGCTTGCACCTTTCGAGGATCCACACGAACTCCTTCACCAATCACAATATGTTCAATTTACTCAAGCTCTCTCTACGCGAATTTGCACTTGCTCATTTTTCAAAACAATTTGGTCTCACGTAGAATCTCCAACACCTCTTGCAGATGTCTTTTGTGCTCCTCTTCTGTTTTGTAGTAGATGAGAATGCCATCCCAGTATACCGGCATGGACTTCCCCATCTGATTACGGAACGTGTTGTCAGCACATCTTGAAATGTTGCCGGTGCATTTGTCAACCCAAAGAATATCAGTTTTGTGTGCTATCGTACACGAAACTGATAGTACCTCAAGCATTTACAGAAGGTTTTCTTTGGTAAGTCTTCCTCTATGATTTGGATCTGGTAATACTCTTGCAAGAGGTCAAGTAACGAGAAGATTTTCGATCCTTGGAGTTGATCAAAGAGGTCCTCAATTTGTGGCAATGGATACCAATCTTTTTACTGTATGCTTGTTCAGTGCGCGATAGTCCACGCATGTTTACAAGCCTGCATCCTTCTTGCTCACAAAAGGGATTGGTGCACAAAAGGGAGATGAGCTCGGCTTAATCCGTCCCTTACGTATGTACTCTTTGATTTGTGTTTCAACCTCTTTTCACTCGCCGGGACTGGGCCGATACATGCCTTTGAAAGGTAGTGTTGAATTGGGCTCTAATGGGATCGTGTGACCCGCTTCACTCACCGGCGGTAGTCCATCCGTGGGTTCTTAAAACACATCTTGAAAATGTGAAATGATGGTTTTCATGTTGTGTGGGATGCCACGTAGAGGTTCCTCTTTTGTTTTCCTTAGTGTGGCTAAGAAGACACAGCATCCTTGTCGCAATCTCTGCTTCATCTGTATTACAGTCAACACAACCAGTGTGTAATTTTCCGGTTTTTAAGTTAGGATATTGGTGAGATTGTGATCTTCTGTTGTCCTTTCATCACTTGCGATATTTTTTACTCCAAGTCCATTTCTTCCTTGTGACTCTCCAACCATGGGTCTCCTAAATCGACGTCAAATTGGTCCATTGGGTCAAGAATCTTGATACAAGTGTTTTTGCTCAATCCTCCAAGGGAGAGTCGCACCACACAATCCTCGATGATTGGTACTTCTTGGTTATCACCCACCGACACCTTTCCTTGTCGAGGACAATGTTTTGGACCAGTGGAGCTCAGGAATGTAGCTTTCACAAAGGAATTTTTAGTCCCATTATTGCCAAGTATTTAGGGTGGTGTCCCTTTGATACTTCCTCAAAATTGCATGGTCATGTTTGCACTAGCCTTCCATACAAACAATCTCACTGGCGGTTTTGCCTCTAAGTGGTAAATCCGGTAGGCATATGAGCTTTGACGTAGCTCCACTGTATCGTCCACCTTTTCCCACATGTGATAACCACGTGTAAAGGTTGGAAGGAACCTCCAATCTTTCAGTTGTGACATATCACTTCCTTCATGTTCAGTCACAGCGATCGTGACTGCATTTAGTGACTGAGTCTCATGAGATTGTTGTGCCTCTTTCATTATTTCAGTCATGTTTCCCTTTGTAACTACGACAAGGCATAAATGGTTGTCAAGATTCTCCTTTGTGGCGTACAGTAGTGGAAAAATACAGTTGGAGTAAAGAGATTCAGATCGGATGAATGATGGAAACATTGTTAGAAAACATTACAATGAAAAGACTCAAATCACTTTACATCGTCATCCACAAACATAAACTTCCTCTCATTTTCCATGACGTCAAGTCACTCAGGCAGTCATCCACTATCTACTGTTGCGGGTGGCAAGAATCCTGTTGGAACCCGCGTGGCTCCATACCAGGATGCTCATAACTCTCAACCTCATGTGGCACATGAGGGCGTCCAGGTCCCACGCTGTCGTCCGCACACTTGGATCCTCTAGAAAGCTCCAAAGGCTAGCTGCTACCGCCCTCCAGGTACACAACCAAAAGAACGTTACCTCCTTGGGGTCTAGCGTGTTGCCCGCATGGAGCACCCGCTGGTTCTCCACCACCAACGCCCTGACTAGGAGGCGCACCACCATGGTGGCATCCTACCATTCGTTTTCGGTTCAGGCCCCCATGAGGCCTGTTGCCTTGTCCTTGATGGCCAGCTGGCCCCTGTGGAGGACCATGATGCTGACCATGCAGGGAATTCTGTGTAATATGCCCTGGTTCATTGCACTCCCTACAGGCGAAAGCACCACTTTAATAAGGCTTTTGATCCTATGAATGAGCCTCCTTGGGTTGTCCAATTTTGCCATTGAACGGACCTTTGCTTCCCCCATTCCCAAGGAGGCTCGGCACCTCATTTCTTGTTTTATCCATTGGGATTAGCGTATCCCACAAGGCTGAGTTCTTGTTGTAAGTCTTAAGAATGTACTTTGTCACTGCTCGCAGGCTCGTCCACCGCTTGTGGTCCTTGTCTCTAATGCAGTGGAACTTTAGATGTTGTCTGGCCAACCCATTCAAGAACCATGTGATATTTGCCTCATCCTTCATGTGTCGGAGCTGGACACTCTTGGCCTTGTCACAAAAATTATCCACATATTGGTTCAGGGTCAAGATCCCCTGCCTGAATGTTTCCATCTCCATCTTTGCTCCTTGTGAGTCAATAAAGTGAGAGAACAACTCTCACATGATTTCCTCAAACTCCTCCCATGTGGGATTCCCCTCTTAGTTCTTTGCAAACCATATATTTGCAAGCTGCTCACACTGTTCACGGTTCACCGTCAACATTCCTTTATGCCCCCCGGTCATCCACGGAGATCTTCCTCTACTGCATCTGGAGTTTGAATCCCTTCAGCCACATGTGCACATTTGAATTTCCATCGTATCTTTTAGCTAAGTCAAACATGGACCAGCTTGTCAAGCATGCTGCTGGTGGCCCACCATTGGTGATAGGCTGCATTGTGTCCGGCTGGTTGGTGGCTAAGCTCGCTTGGGGAATTTTGGCCTGAATTTGTTTCTAACACTCAAAAGCATGTTCGACCACCTCTCTTGCCGCATGACCCACTGCTACCTCATAAATATGTGTCACTCCATGTTGCTTTGCCTTGAGCATCTCTCGAGCAATGACTTCTTCTTCAGCATGATGTAAGGTGACAACAAGATCTTTGTGGAGCTGGATATTCTCCTCTAAGAGTTTGTAATTCACCGTGTGAGCATGGCTGATGTTTTTTCTAAGGGAGACAACCATCTTCTCGTGGCTGCGTGCCATTTCACCAAAGATTCCTGTGACGATTTTGTAGTCCTCGCAGCTCACGTTGTCATTCATCCTCATCACATATTCCTCAGCCTTGTGAAGGTGGATCACTTTGAGGAAAGCACGATACTTGGAGAGCCGGCAAGGCCCATCCGGCGGAGGTTGTTCCTTGCGTATAGGTTAGAAGCATTGTGCCCCTTTCAACAGCTCCACACACGAGGCCGGTTGTCTTGAGCTCTTGCCTTGCAACTTCAACACGGATACCACGAGTTCCAGATGACTCTCCTCCCCCGTCGTCCGAGTCATCCACAAAATGAACACGACGTCTTCCAAATGGTTTGGGGATGGTAGTGCATTCCTCTTCTTCGATCTCATGTTTATTGTCCTCATGTTGTTTCTTGTTGCTCTCGTCATCAGCAACGTCATTTGCTTCGAGCTTGATAGAGGTGTCAGCTGCTCCTTCATCCAGCTTTGTAAGATCCGTGGTGTTGGCATCACCACCCACCACGTTGGAAGGGTATTCATCTTTCAGTGTTGGCTCTCAAGTAGGCTCACAAGTTTCTTCAAGAGCCTCCTGCTCAAGATCCTCGTAGGACTCTTCACGCCTCTTGGTCTTCTCAAAGACCAAGTGCTCATGGCTATCTTCCACCTCTAGCGTGTACGGTGGCAAGCCATGGGGACGATCAAGAGCTTGCCCCCAACAGGTCACATGGCCCTCACCTCGACGCCCGTCATTTTTCCCATCCCCGTAACATAACAAAATTGGGACGGGATTGTCCGTTCCCCTTCGTATTGTGTGGCGGATTGGGAAGCGACCCTTGCACTTCCCTTTAGAAGCCACCTTTGGAGGTGGTCCGGGGAAGAGTGTTGATAAGCCAGTAGCCTAAGCAGCCATGACTTTGGTAACCCAAGTATCTCACGACCCCTCTTCAAGATTGTGGCTACAAGGCATGCCTTCCTTTGACAATGCCACACACTTCAAGCCCTCTCTACCCTTCCCTCCTTTTTTTGGGGTGAAGCATACACTCGCGACTACGCAATGGTACGTGCTTTAAACCCTCTTTCCTTAACACGATCAAGTTTCTCTCTCTTGTAGGTGGAACTAAGTGCAAAATCCAAGGAGAAGGTTCCTTCACTCCTTTAGAGATTGACTCCCTTAGTCTAATGTGTGGTTCGCAAGGAGGAGCTCCACTCAGTCGCTTCAAAACTCACACATGTAGTCTTCAATTGTGCCTTTTCACAAGGAGGAGTTTAACTCACTCAATTTGAAGACCACACACTCTAAAAACTACCAAACCACTATCCTAATCAAAGAGGATATTAGTCCACTCAATCTGAAGGAGGTTTAAGGAGTAAGGAACAAAAGGAAACTACAACATGCAAAAACATTAATATGACCAAAGCTAGCGACGGACGAGTGGCACAATCAGGCTTGTAATATCCTAGAAAAACATAGAGCTCTTCAATACAAATTCAACAAAAGAAAACGACTTGAGAATGGGAGCTTTCTTGTGGAAACGATGAATTTCTTAAGTTCTTGGGCCCGGGTAAACCTTTGGTCCCACTTTTTATCTCCTCTTCGACGATGAAAACCTCCACGGAGCACAAAAATGTAGGTGGCAGCTCAGTTTGCCTTTCCCATGGCCTAGAAGTTGCTGTCGCAGCAGGGACCCTTGTTATCAGGGCGGAGTTGGCTACTGTCAAAGCTGGCTGTCGTGCCTCTCCGCTGTGGCCAGTTTTGTAGGTCAAGTTGCTTCTGTGACTGTTTGCAGCTCTATGCCAAGTAAGGGTGTAGAAGCATTATCTGTAGAGTTCACAACCCTTATTTGGGTCTCATAGCGCACCTCACATGGTAGACTCGCCGCGATCGGCTCGAACGGGTCACACCATGAGACAAGTGTGTGCTGGGGCTGTGGCCAAAAGTTGACTGGCTCTGATGCCAATGTAAGAACTGGTGGAGTACGTCGCGTGGAAAGGGAGGAGCTCTCGTTGTTTCAATCATGGATGGTCACAAATGAGGTTTGCTCTGCCGATGATGCCCGTTTTACACGCGGGTCTCACGATGTTGCGTCATCATAGAGTGAAACTACCCCTTTCAAAGCTACACTGTATATTGGTGAACAAATTCATGATTATGTCACAATCATATCCTTTGTGACACCCACTTCATTTCGTGCTCTCTTTCCTTTTTGTTGAGAGTATGTTTTGTACATGTTTCTACCCATTTAGGGGGTGGGTTTTGTTTGGTTTGTATGGAAGACATGAGTAGAAAGTCAACGGCCTACCCTCGCGGGCCTCTTGCTACTCACTCGATCACACCCCTCAATCACGAGGGCCTTCATTGGTGGGCGGGTGGGCTGGTGGGCTGGGAGGGGGGGTGGGGGACATTGCCAGCGGTTGACAAAGTACCGACCGACATTTTTGTCGCGCAAATTCCACCCCTCAATGCTAGTGTGGCCCTCCATCTCAACGACCATGATGGAGGGTCGCGATGGAGGGTATGCCTGATTTCACCATGCTCGAGCATCGACATGTATCCCTGTTCAATCACGGTGAAAACAGATGCAAAAATGAGGCCTTTTGTTGTTATACAAGGGCAGGGGGGATTACTGTTCCAGCGGAGGGATGAATAGGGTTTATTGTTCTGAAAGAGGGGCAAATGGGGACTATTGTTCCGATGGAGGGGTATATGAGGTTCACCGGTGAAAGAACATGGGAGAATCAGAGATTTCATCGTATTGGATATCATTAGAAAACCCGTTCAGGGGGACTAGGGATGCTGAAATTACGAGCTTGTGCCAAATCCATCCTTTCAGCACGTCGCATTAGCCACTGGAAACGTTCTCTGCTTTCTCCCAATAGGTGAATTTGGAGTTTTTGCCTCATGTGTTCATTTTCATGTGATAGACTCTATTCTTCTACATTTGACATTGGTGTATGTGGCACAACAAAAATCAAAGTATATTACTTCTTCAAAGCACGGGAAATAAACTCTACTGTCTTATAAGGAAGTTGCTAGCCATAACCTTTGGGCGTAGAACCCAGTGGACAAATGGTTCTTTGTAGAGATTCTTTGCATAGTAACAAATGATATCTCCTGTCATCTTGTTCAATAACAAGCCAATGTAGTCATTGGTGCCTGACTCGTGACATTGGCCCTTCTTCTCCAGTGTTCATGGATAGGGAGCATCAGTTGTGTGAACCGAGGAGCGCCCGGCGTGACGGTCACACGCCGAGCCCTTGGGATGAACCTCCCAACCCTCGACCCCTTGGTGTGTGGGCCAACCCTTGGCCCGCACCGATTTTCCCGCCGTGCGAATCTCCTTGCGACGTTTGCACCATGGTGCACTACGGAAGACTTGTAGGATCAAATGGACGTGTGTGAGGCAACACTTGAAACACAAAGAGATTTGGGGAAGGAATGAATCCTCAGACAAGATAGATTGGTACAAGGAAATGTACAAAGTCTCTGGATAAGATTGGCATGCCTAGAACAACCCCTACGCTTCCATATGTACCAGCCTCTATGAGCCAGCCGAAAGCTCCTCGGCACTTTGAACCCCTCTACCAAGGTGTACTCATGCAAATAGCACATGCATAATTTAGTACACGTCGTGATATATTCAACGCACCATATAACGCCTTAATCCATTGAGAAACTGCTGAGTCATGGCCGTTTGAGTGCTCCACACGTGACTGCCATTGGCAGCACCGCCAACGGGGGGTTACGGCCGCCCGAAGCGCCCTTCCTTGCAAATGCAACTCCAACGGCCATCCCGGAGCACCCATGGACCCCAATGAACCTTGCTTCATTGACTGAGCATCCATCCAGGGGCGCTTTGGCTGCAGTGGGCAAGAAAGGCGCTCCGCCTTGTTGGGTCGAACCGGTGCTCACGTCCATTTTTGGACGCGAACCACCCAGATTTTCCCGGCAATAAATCTTTTGTCCTTGCACCAAAATGACCCGGTTCTTGCACCGAATCTGCACTATGTTTCATGTAGAATACAATCATGGCCTTAGATAAGGTGTTTAGTGCATTAGAATGATGAAAACACCGCCTCAACCGGCGGGTCCCATAACAAGTCGTGATAACACTTTCTTTGTGAGTAGAGTCGTAGAAGCACCCTCCATATTTTGCACTCAGCATGCTAGCTTTAGGACTGTCATTCAAAACTCCTTATCATCATTCAAACAAATTCATCACTCCTTTAATACAGCAGTCATAAGCTCTCATCTAACAAGGGGCACCCATCAGGATACAAGGCTTTGTCCTTATTCCTACTTAATCTTCAATCATTAAGCTCTGAACACCTACATCCTCAAGGTGACCAGCTCATGGGCTTACCTTCCATTATTGGTTGAAGATGGACAAAGTATCCTCATTGTGAGGCAACTCTCACACACCAGAAAAAAACTGGTTTCTATATATGAACATAGATTTACTGGCCTCTTCAAAATAAAGTACAAACATCTCCGTAGTGCTCAATGATCTCCACAACGCCTTAGAACAACAACTCAAATGGTCTAGGAAAAACTCAGCCGAACAACTGTGTAAGCTCTAGGTTGATTTGTTCCCATGAAGAAAAACGGAGAAAGCTGATTTGCTCCTTGGTCCACTCGTAAAAGACACCCGCCCTTTCTGGAAAAAAATTCAAGCACACCCTTTCTTGGAAACATGGCAACAAAGATGGGCATTCCCTAAAAGCAACCCCACCAATAAAATCATCCGCACTTGTCCCTCCACCTAAGCCCACCAAGCATTAACCACCATAGTAAATGCAATTTAAAAAAATCGAATTCCACTCACTCTTCTAACCTCCCCTTTCTACGATGAAGATTTTGGGAAAGGTGAAACTGCATTATCTCTCACTCCCAGTTTTTTCCTCTTGTGGAGATACTAGAGATTATGTTTGTTGTAACTCTTTGGACCAGGCTCGGTCCTCGGGCTTCCTTTGGTGTCTTGGTGATCTTCCTTTCCCTTACTGGTTATGACTGTTGCATACCATACATACACAAGTCCCTATTCTTTCGAAGGGGGCATTTCTACTATTACACAAACTGCCCACCGCACATCGAGACCCTGATTTTCATCCCAACAGCTGAGGGAAATTCAGCCAAATCCCCTCGTCCTCTAGTGATTCTTCTTGAGCTTTCTAACAACTTTGACCACTCTTACGAATCAACAACAGAAGAAACATAACTCTTTGTTTGACTTCTTGATGCATCAAGAAATACATCAATTAATAAAGATGCATCACACATCTTCACCGTTGATCATGGAAGCCCCCCGATTTCTCGGCGGACCTTCTCAAATCCGACCACTCACAATGCAACCCACATGCGTCGCCTGACTATCGACACAACGACCCCGACTATGGCTCATTCGTAACTCAACACTTGTATACATGTGTTCATCCCACGTAACACTTGTCTTTGAAGTACAATTACCGCTTGTTATAAACTGCTCAAGTGTCCCAAACTCCAAATCATGTTGTGCCTCACAACTTCTACCTCTTCACCATCTATGCTCTGTTCACTTGGTATCAGAGCGTAGCGGTGCTGGAGAGTAATCTAACTACTTTATCCACCCAGAGGACTACCTTGCACAAGTTGTTGGCACATCTCACACGTGAAGACTTTGTAGACTTCATGACAACAACGTGAGGTGCGCAAGCACAACCAATGACGAGTAGCAAGTCTTTGGCAACAACTTTGGTGATGGAGGAGAAAAATTTGCCTATGCATGCAAACCGTGAAGCGACAACAAACACTGGCGTGGCATGCTATGCGGCAGCTGGATTAACCCTTATGGCTCTGATGACCAATCCAGTCACGGATCCAATGGTAGAAAACTAGCTGCCCCTTCCGAAAGCCTGAAGGACAACAGAAGGGACTGGCGTTCGACCATCCGTTTTGCTTGGTTGAGGCTAACGGTTGAGGTCTAGACGAGGGATCGCCTCTTTTGTTTGGTGATGCCATACGTACAAATGATGCTGTCCTCTCGAGCCATTGTTGATGGTGTCATCCGTAAACTCGAACCCTTAAACATTATTTAAAGTGATGGAGGTAATGTAGTTAATGAAGAAAATGGGGGAAATTTATGAGATTTATGAATAATGGGGCTAAGCTAGTTGTAAGTTTTTTGAGTGGGGGTGACGTAGTCTTTCTTCTCAGAATGGGGGCGTCTCAGACATGGTCGACCGAAGATGGGTATGATTCGAAGTTTAGTCGTCATAAACGAGTTCTAGTGACATCGTTGAAACAAAAGAAGTTTTTCACGATGCGTACACAGATTGCAAAGAAAGTAAGAAGGGTAAAGTAATATGTGAAAGGTGAAACAATGCTATTGTTTAATGTTCCATATGAACAAAGAAGGATAGGATAAAAATTAGAATAATTTGGATGGGATGAGAGATGTTGGTGAAACATAACCTTACATAGAGTTATATCATTGAGGAAGAAGATTGTGCAACGTTCTCAGTTCAACCTTTTCTTTAATGCAGAGTCTTGTCTGCCTTTTATCGCTTATTTGCACTGTTTTGATAGATCCCCATGTAACAGAGAGGGCTTTAGTCAGGAGTGCTACAACAATGGATGCTTGTACGTTCAATAGGTTTTTACATATAATGTAATCACCATATGACAGACAACAATTTTTTTGATGTACCTTAAATGCAAATAGTTGCGATGAATATGCTCAAAGTGCGTATGTCGTTACTAAGTGGCTTAATGAAATGCTTGACAATGTTATCACAACAACCCAAAAGGAATAAACCATGCCTATGTCCTTGGCGCATCCGATTTTCTGCATCATCCACTTGATGTAGCAGCTATTTCTAGATCGGTTTGATGGAAAGAATTTCTCTGATGCAAAGTGGGTGGGAAGGCCCCTGTTGTGAGAGCACCCTGGAAGTACTCTTTTAAGAGCATTGCATTAACCTATTGTGGCCGTTAGATTGCCATATCTGCTACGTGACAACTATGATAACGAGTGTTTACATTAATGTTGTTGGAGCATGGGATAAAGTAGGCATGAGATTGTGTGCAAGAACGTTTTTCTTTATGCGGTATCAAAACACGTTCCTACCTTTGTCGTGAATTTGCTACAAGAGTCAGCATCACTTTGTTCCGTAGACCAAGTGAATAGGATAAATTTTCCATTGATCGATACATGTTCCATTTAATGCATGATTGTTTCTAGAAAAAAGAATTCAAAATTAATATTAGGCCATGGGAATATGTCCCTACAATATAAATTCTAAATTCCAGAGATTTCATTTGATCTTAACTTCAGTGTCTTGAAACCATTGTATGACCGTTTGATATGTGATTACAGAAAACTTGGAGAAGAATGACACAAAATTACACTATGAATGCAAAAACAATAGTGTAATTTGAGTTTGAAAGTTAAGAAATCTAAATGGTATGAACAAGAATTTTGTTGTATGCTGTTGAGATCCATGCCCATTGTCATCTTCTTTTTGTAGATAAGGCATAAACTTAAGGTCAATTTCTTTGTTAGCTACAAGTTTTATATTTTATTGTATTTGGCGATTCTAATTGCAAGTTATTTATCCTAGTTTTCCGGTCACAAAACATGTTTGAAAGGAATGAAAATCACCATATAAATTTCATTCCATGAACCTATCAATTTTTTAATGTTTTAATTTTTAAGAAAGTTGCTTTGTTTAGTTGAAATTAAACTCACATAAAATTATTTTGAATTAGAACCTTAAGAATAAATATAAGTGTAAACAGGAAACTAATTGACAATAAAACCGATCTAACATTTGTTAAGAAATAGAAACATTAAATATCAATAAATTTATAGAAATTAATGAAGCATTGCATCACTAAAATAATTTAATTACCAGGCCAATTATTGCATGTAGAACGGAGGGTTTGGTAGGTAGTTCTAATTTAAATGAAAAGCAAAGCAAAATCATGTTTTATTCCTTAATTTCTTATATTTTTTCTTTCAAAAAAACAATTGAAAATTGATGCATGAATTTATGAAAAGCATGAATACTACGGGTCATACTATGATAAACTATGCATGTAAGAACTTTTAAGAAAATTGAGTTGTTTAAGATGTTCATCTACAAAATGATTAGTCTCATTCTACCACAAATTCCCTTCTACATATTATTCTGTTGCTAAAGGATTCAAAGAATACATATGAGTTTTGCATTATGAATTTTAACGTAATGAAACACGTAGAAGAACTACTTTTGTTCATGCTAAATTGTAAGATGTAATTATGTTTAAAATCGAATGATTTAGTTTTGCTATTTTATGTGGAAAGGTTTACACTCTCAATGTAAAAAATTGATTTTTCCTTTCAAATGTTTTCTACTACATTTACTATTTCACTTTTTTTGCATGTTCAGGAATTGTTAGTGGATTTTGATGTATAAACATAAGTTTTGAACGTTTTCATAAAAATTATAAAACAAAAATTGTTTTGAGTATATGTTGAATTACTCTGTTTATCACTAATACTTCTAGATTTCGTTTAAAAAGTAACAAGTAGTTGTAACAATGTAATTTGTTTAACCATAAACGGAAATTATTTTGTGTAAAAAACATTACAAAACTATTTACATATGTATGAATTTCATTGAATCATTTCAACTTTGTGATCCATGTAAATTCTATACCCGTAATGTTTTTTGTTTCACCCATAATCACAAACATCCCATCCTTGAGAAAATACTTAAGATGATTGATCCATATAGTGTTTTGTTTAATTAAGAAACACAAACCATTTGTTTTATTAAGATGATTATGTTTTAATAGAATGTTTATGCTTCAAATAATGTAAAATTATCTTTTTCTATACTTTATTCATTAGATTTTTTGTTCTCTTCTAAGAGGCATGCCGTTTCATGTCCTTTGTAAATTTTTACATTAATTGGTTTAACCGATCTCATTTTTAAACATTAAAAATATTCTTCCTAATGATTTTGTATAGTGTCTCTTTAGAAAGATTCCTTCAAGTTTTAAAACAATTCAAAATATCAACATGTTGATACAATTATAAGAAGATGGTCTATGTTCTTTTTAATGTGATTTTTTAGGAACAATGAAAAGTATGTGTTATGCGGATGGGCATACGTGTCCGAAAACTCACAAGCGACTTGTTTTTTGCTTTGTCGCTCCTGGTCTACTTCGCGACTGAGTTGCGATTGTCTTTTTTTGCGATTGAGGGGAATTCTGCCGAATACCCTTGAACTCTCCCGCGATGACGACCAATTTCCGATCATTTCCTCAACTCACTTGGACCTACTCGTGGCGATACTCGATGCACCAAGACCACAAGCAACGATCTTGCAAGCGACTTCGATAGATCTCGCGAACCTCAAATGAGTCCTGAAAGCCCCCCGTCGAATCGACAAAGGACTTCTCAAATCAGCAAATCAGGACACGGTGTCGTGTCACGCGAACCACTGAATAACCAAACGACTCGACTGAGCCTCATTCTCTTGCTCTCTCCATTTGTATATACAATGTCAATTTTTGACACTTGTAACAACAAAGTATAGCTGCCGCTTTTGAAAAATACCCGAGTGATTCCAATCTTGTTAAAAGTGAAAAACTCATATTTCAACTATGAACAACTTCAGTTTTGCTAGGGTAACAGTATGCCCCAAATGTATCTTTTCACGAGGCAAACATTCGTATGAACTAGACCTAGATTGTGCTTAGGTTTGCTTGTAAGTTTTTCTCATAGGCATATTTATACGCATGGTACCCCTAGAAACGTTATTTTGTGAAGCAAAATGTCATCAATTTGTTTAAGAATGAATTATATATTTATGCACAATTGGTGACAAAGTGATTAACTAACACTTGAAGACCAGGGCTTCCGATAGCACATGACATTTGTAACTAGAAAACTATGATAAACTAGTTGCATGTGAAATCACCCAAAACAATAGCATATGAATGTTGTAGCTAACAAAGCATGGGACATTTGATTTTGTTTTCATGTGTTGGAGAGATATGTACTAACGTTACTTTCATGGAAATCTTGGCTTTTTCATTACTCGCGCTTTTTTTGTTGCATATTTTGCCCTTTGGTTAGCTGTGATGCGGTGGTCACTCTTTTGCCGACGGAGACTTTCCCTTTTCAAACTATACAGAGCAAAGGCTTTTGATGAAAATAGCTTCACATTGACAATCGGTTTTTGCCCACGTCCTAGTTTGTAGAGAGTGTTGTCGAGGTGGAGCCATTTGCATGCAATTGAGAGGTGGAGAGAAGGATACATGTTGGATGCCTAGGCTTTAGTTTTATTGTGAATTTGCCAAGTGGGATGTGCCCTTGCAAGCTGGGTCCTTATACCTTTTCTTGTATCTTGCTTGTGTTCGTGCATTAATCTTTTTGTGTGGGAGAGAAAAAATGAATTTGTCCATTCTTGGGAAGTACGATAGGAGAGCAATGAATCGCTCCTTCTCTCCCATCATTGCACTGCGTTCTTGAAATCTCAAGTCACGTTCCCACATAAAGAATGGCATACAAAGACAATTTAAGATGATAGGGCCAAATAGCTTGGATACTTATCAAACGTAAAGTGTGATCTTGATCCGCCCGGTAACGACATAAAAAATACTCAAAAGCCCTGGAAAAAATCATTCTCGCTCGAGGCATCCGTCGACGAGCAAACATGAAAAACAATTTCATGAGAACATCGCTCCCACGTGAGAATCGCGATGGATTGATGACCGCTTCTTTTTTAAGACACGCAATCCCCTAGTTCGATTTAGTGTTTTGTATGTTTTTTGCGGGCTCCGCCCGCGCCAAACATAAAACCCTAAATGAGATTGGGGGGTTTGCGTGTCAAAGAAAAACAAGCGATCATCGCTCCAATACGATGGAGCAAAAACATTATTTTCTCGTTTTTGATTAGGGTTACTATACGAGATACCCAAATAGTAGAAATATAAAACTCATTTGCTCGTCGTTTGACGGAAAATAACGTAACTACCCATCATCCGCCGCTACCGCCACGCCAGTAACAAAGAAAATAGACAAAGTGCATGGCGAGACCACATGCCACACCCAGTAGGAGCTTGCGTAAAGATAAATCCCTAAAACATCGAATGTAATTTGGGGTACGGTTTGAATGTGGTTTGTGCGTTAAAAGAATAGGTTTGCATTTATAGGAAATGATCATAAACGAAAGAAGGGCATTTTCGCTCGATCGCAAGGGAGCGATGATCGCATGCAGTTTTTCTTCATGCTCGCACGCCAATGCATTTCGCGAGTGAGCATGATTTTTGACCGGGTGTTTGAGTGTTTTTTTTTGCTAATGGGTGGATCAGAGTCACACTTTGTGTTTTATGGGTATTTGAGATATTCGGCCATTTTGATTATTTTTTACATACTCAAACCTATTCTTTTAATGCACAAACTGCAATAAAATCCTACCTCGAATTATATTTGGGGTTTTAGGGTTTTATTTTTGCGCGGGCTCCTGTTGGGCTCTGCGGAAGCGGGGCCTAGCAGGTTCTCTTTCAACGCATGGGGAGTCTTGATTTCAGTCAAAGTCTAAGCAAACCTCCACCCGCTACTATCACAAACCCTTCAACAAAGGGCTTTGTGACATTAGCAGAGGGTGCCGCATGCCATGCGTCGTCAGCGCATGGCATGCGGTCTCGCCATGCATTTTTGTCTGCTTTCTTTGTCACTGGCATGGCGGTAGCGGCTTCTGATGGGTAGTTTTGTCAGTTTTCTCCGGACGATGGGCGGATCAGTTTTATTTTTCTACTTGTCGGGTATCTCGTACAGTAACCCTTTAAGATATTACTTCGTAATCCAGAAAAATTGGCATACGAACATGATTTGAGATATTACCTCGGAATCCAACAATTCCGTCTAAACGTGCGAAAATCGTTACCTGAACCACCGAACAGATGTTAGTTGAACATTTTCAACGTACTACGAGGACTGCCACCAGCCTCACCCGTTTGGTACATTTTCTTTTGTCGCAGGACGATCAGCAATTTAACAGCGAAAACAGGGAGCGGCTCTCAGAAGAGAGCTAAGCTATTGGCGGCGGCTGCGGCGGCGGCGGTGGCGGTGGCGGCGTCGGCGGTGACGACGGCGGCTGCGGCAGCAGCCGCGGCAGCAGCAGCAGCACCGGCAGCAGCAACAGCAGCAGGGGCGCTCTACACGTGCAGCGCATCTCCCAGATTCAGCTGTCAGGAATGATGCACTCCACACAGCCGCAAAACTGTGGGTCACTTCTCGCGCAAACAATGACAACGCCAACCGCCTACCTTGGTCACGCCATGCCGTGTGCGAATGTGGAGGCGGACAGTGACGGCGATGGCGATGGCTGCTGTGGTGATGGACCGACGCACGGCCTGTGTGGCACGAGTCGTGCCGCAGGGTGTCACGGTCGTGCAGGTGGTGGTGGTTGTGGTGCCACGTGGCGAGACTTGAGTGGCTTTGCTGGTGTGGGAAGGGATCCTACTGCTGCTTCTGCTGGTGTTGGTGCCGGAAATGTTATGGGTAGGTGCGAAGGTGGAGGGCACGATGGGAAGGCTTGCAATCACGGAGGAGGCGGTGGAAGTGGAGCTGCAGGTGGAGATGGAGGTGGAGGTGGAGATGTAGGAGGAGGTGGAGGTGGACGTGGAGGTGGAGGACGAAGTAGAGGTGGCAATCATAGAGATGGTCGTGGCAACGCTGATGGCGCAGAAAATGGCGGTGCCTGTCGCAGCCGCGGGGGCGGAAGGGGTGATGAGGATGTTGGTGGAGGCGGCATCGGCGAAGGCAGCAGTTGTGGTGGCGGTGGTGCTGGTGAAGGAGATGGCGGAGGTAGAGGAGGCGGTGGTGGTGGAGGTGGATGTGGTGGAGGAGGTTGCGATGGTGGAGAAGGGGGAGGGGAGGAGAGGGAAGATGGTGAGGATGTGCCAGTGGCTTCGCGGCTTCTGCTGGAACGACTCCAGCAGCGCGTTGCAGTAGGCGTGGTCCACGTGGCTATTGCAACAGGTGGGTGTTTGTCTTTTCCCATTCTGGCATCCCGTGGTGTTGAGAATGCTGCAGAGCTATGACAAGATACAGGTCGATAGGAAAAGGAGAGGGAGGGAAGGGAACCAAAGTGGCGAAGGGAAGAGGCTTTCTGCTGCCTTGTTCATTTCCGTGTCAGCCTGTATATGTGGGCAGACGATGGCAAAGCGAATTTGATGCTGAATCTAACCCGCAACATCTGCCTCTGGATGCTCCCATCCTCACCCACTTTTTGTGCACTGCACGTGTCTGCACGTGGCGCGTGTGTGTGTGTGTGTGTGTGTGTGTGTGTGTGTGTACGTGTGCGTGTGCGTGTGTGTGTGTGTGTGTGCACGTGCGTGGATGTGTGTGCGTTCGTGCGTGTGGGTACGTACGTGCACATGCGTGTGTTCGTGCGTGTGTGTGCATGCACGTGGGGGAGCGACGGATGGAGGGGGGAGGAGAGATGGGAGCAAAGTTGGCAGGGTGCGCGTCCCAATCACAGGCCAAGAACGATAAGTGGCCTGAAAGATCTGGAACACATCGGATAACACCTACAATTTAAGCCTGCAAAAAGAATGGCCAACGCTTTGTGTCCCATAGTGTGTGCAGCAGCATGCGTGCGCATTCCTGCACAGTGCCTTGGGCAGAGCCCCGTACATGACAAACATTCTTTCTGGACTGGATGAGAGGAGAAGAAAAAAAAGTATTCTCCAGCTGCATCTGACACCCAGAAGTAATGTTACTCAGCCCACAATCCTCAAATCTACCCCTGAGATGAGGTGTTTAGACAGTCCACGGAAGGCATCCAGCAACGCCTCAACACCCAAAACGCCGTGCATATCCTGAGCACGCGCCTTGCGCCACCACCACTCAGTGGGAGGGAGTGAGAGGGGACTGGAGGAAGGGAGGCACAGGGGAAGGGGGTGGCTAATGAAGCACAAGCAGGGAGGGAGGAGGGGAGGACTGGAGGAGGGCAGGAAAGAGAAGGAAGGAGGAGAGGGCCAGAGTAAGGGATGTGATGGATAGCACGGGTTCCATAAAAAGAGTACGAAAGGAGGAACTGAAAGAAGCTGGGAGAGGGGGGTGATGTGGTAGAAAACAAGACAAGCCAACGAAGATCGCAGGAGAATGAGTATGGGAGAAAGTAGAAGAAGGAGAAGAGGATGGAGCAGAGGTGAAAGGTGAGAGGATGGAATCTGTGAGGAGGCAAAGGGATGGAAACAGAAGCGCAAGGGAACATCCGAGTTGCAGAAGGGGGCAGGGATTGACACCAAGTGAGTCATTGCCCCGTCGCACATCTCTCTGTCACTCTAGCGAAATTCTTCTGGAGATTCTCGTGGGGAAGATATAGGCAGCGCCATAGCACAAGCTCCACACGGTAATTTCAGCATCAAACAAAACAAGCGCACAGCTCGAAACCACGGGTCAAGCAGCCTCCCTGATGTTGGTCAAATGGGTGTGCTTGCAAACAGATTGTGCGCCCACATTCGTGCAGACACACACTGCATGCACATCGTGGCGCCGCAACCGTGGGCCACCGTACCACACGGATGTGCCGAGAAAGCACCTCCCCCACCTGCGTGAGCGTTTCCGTGGCGAGCATGTCGGCACTCTCGTTGCGCGGCACTACGATCACCCTCTCCAGACGCCCAAATGGGTTGGTGGGAAAGTACGCGTTGAAC
>SZWC01008670.1:18769-41627 GCA_023375785.1 Penium margaritaceum
CACACGCACACACACACACACACACACACACACACACACACACACACACACACACACACACACACACACACACACACACACACACACACACACACATCACACGTTTGCTATTGTGACGTGAGTCATCCTTGCCTGTTTGTACATCTTCTTGGAAACACTCGGCTTTGTCCATGCTCGTGCAAAATGAGGGTAGAGATGCCTACTCATAGAGAAAGCAAGGGAACTTCTTGTAACCACTCGGCTTTGTCCATCCTTGATGCGGACCTAGCTGGTGCTTGAGCACTAACGGATGGTGGCTCCACTTTCCAGCTGTTGTAATTTGTGACGTTCTTGTCGACCTGTACAGTTTACTGTGACCACTCGGCCATGTCCATGCTCGTGCAGATCCCTGATGTGGACCCAGGTGGCATCGGGGCAACGTCTGGCGGTGGACTACCTGCTCGGAGCTAATCGACGGTCGGCCCAGAGTCCTGGATGCTGTCTGGGACGTTCTACAGTTTTTTTGCATTTGTAGGATTTTTATTGGTGGACTGGCCGTGGTCCCGATTTGCATGTCTTTGCATTATGTGTCCACCGTTTGTTGCCGGATGCATGCATGCGACCAGTCATAGCGTCCAGCTTGAGATTCTGCACGCGTAGGTTCAGACAGCGTAGCGTTTTGACCTGTCCTCGCAGAGTTATGGCCAAAACAATGGTTTTGGGCCGGTTTTAGGACAGACCTTGGACTGCCGCGTGCGACACCAGCCGTGCGCCGCGGCAGGTACTTATGCCATGGACCTGTCATTTGTCATTTCTCTCTGCAAATGCTATTGAAGCATTCTGACGCTTTGCCTTGTGTCCCCTAGCCAGGCCCTTGTCGTTGTGTGCACAACTTGTGATTGTCGTCACCGTCTGACAAGGCACGGACGCCTAGTCAGCGGCAATATCGCTAGGAAGCTTCCGCGCATTTTCTTATGGTATCAGAGCAACGAGACCCTTCTCGTTGTGCTGCGCAGCGGAGACGCAGCAGCGGCAGCAGCAGTGAGAGTCACCGCTGGTGCCGTATACTGGGACTCGTTGCACCCATTTTCAACAACGACATCATCACTCAGTCCCCACCACCACATCGGGTGAGCTGTGGCATTTACTAGCTCCAGCAGCAGTTGTAACAGCAGCACCACCAGGTGGCAGCAGCAGCCGTGTCTGGCTGCCAGCCTGTAAAAAAACAAAGGAACAGCAGCTCGCAGCAGCAGCTTGCGGCGATGGTTGCGAGCAATGACACTGCGCAGTGGCGGCAGCAGCTCGTAGCAGCAATGGCATCAGGAGTCGCGAGCAGCAATAGCAACACAACAGCAGCAGCGGAAGCAGTAGCAGCGCATCAGCAGTTTTGCAACTGCTGTAGCGAAGTAGCAGTAGCGGAAGCAGCAGCAGCGCCGCAGCTGCATTGCAACAGCACAACAGTAGCATTGCGGCTGCTGCACAGTTTCTGTTGCGCAGAAACTACGCAACTCCTGTGCGAGCAGCGGGTGACGAGGTGACCTCGACCAGTCATGCGGAGTTTGCGTGACCTTCCCAACAAAAAAACGTTGGCGTAAAAAATGCTAGCGAAAAAAGCTAGCGTTTTCCCGCTAGCGTAAGAAACGTTGACGTCATCATCGGCTGTGCTGATGTCAGAAAGTTTGGGGTCAAAACGTTAATGTTTCTGAACGTTGCAACTCCTCGAGAAACACTCTTGGTTTCCCGTTCGGAGAATTTTTGACGTTTGGTCCCATATTGAGCGCTGACATAGCTCCAACCGGTGACAAGGGCAAAGGACCACTAGATCATTCTTCCTCCTCCTCCGGGGTCATGAGCCCACGCTCACAGGCCATTGCGGACCTGCGGAGTCAACAGGATGAGATACGTTGCCTACAGCAGCAGCAGACCGATGCCATCCGCACGCTCACTGATCTTCTTCGGAGTAAGTCCTCGGCCCCACAGCACACCTCCGGGGGAGTCAGCGGTGTCACACGTTCTGCTTAGCAATGAGCATCTACACTGAGGAGAGTGGCAGGACAGGACTCGCCACTTCTTGATCCTTTGGAGGAGGACCCTGATATGCCAGGCATGGACGATGACAATTTCGACTGGGAGATTTACGTACTTGACGAGCGTCTTCGCCAGTTGCATACACGTTCCGGTTCCCTGTTCCCGGAGATCCGATCTTTGCCTGAGACCTACCTCGGCGACTTTCCTCGTCCCGATGTCTTCCCCGTCCCTCGTCTTTCCCATCCTGTGGTTACTCTCCTTACGGAGCGGCAACCTAAGGACTTCGAGACACTATCCCCACGATATGTCAGAGAGGACGGCTTTGAATGCTGGGAGACCCTCTTCCAGGTCTGGGCCACTTCAGAGGGGGTTTGGCCCTACTACCACACTCAGTACCAGGTTATGGACCGTGCTCAGGTGCTGACAGCGGCTCTAACGATGCGCGGACTTCTTTACGCCATGCTTCGCGAGACTGTCGTGGACTTTCGCCCCTTCCTTGGAGAGGCCAGCACAGGGGCGGATGCTGACCCACGTCGGGGCTGGGAGCTAGCATTGTCCTTGCTTGCTGCAGAGACTCACGCCATCCGCGCGGCTCACATCAGCGCCTTCCACTCCCTTGGTCAGGGACCTGCCGAGCGTGCAGCCGCTTATTGGCCGCACGCCATGCGCATCTACACGCGCCTTGGAACCGCAGGAGGGACACAGTTGTGGGCGCTTTGCACGCTCATGATCGGAGTCCGTCTTGAGCACACCGACATCTTCACAAGGTACAACGACGCCGCGGTCTATCCCTTCTCCACCTCCCTTCAGCTTCTCCCTTGGGCGCATCAGCTTTTCCTCCAGGTGACATCCGTGAGGCAGTCGTCTCCCACCATGAGAGTTCACTTATTGCACCGGTCATCGCGTCACCACCGACGCCTCTCTCACAGTTCACTTCTCCATCCGCTGGCATGCCCTCCTCTTTCCCTTCCACCCCAGCTACCCCAACTCAGATGCAGGGTGTGGCAGCAGCAGCATAGGGGAAGAAGAGCAAAAAGAAGCATGCCTCGGCCCAGCAGCAATCACCGTAGCAGCAGTCATCAGGCGATAGCAGTGGACAAACTGTTTACTGCTACAACTGTAGAGGCACTCACCGCTACACCGAGTGCCAACAGCCGCTCGACTGGGTGCGGATTACTCGCGGTCTTCAGACTTCACACGCACAGCGGTTTGCGTCGAGCAACACAGCCTCTGGTCGCACGGCGACCACGACCGCATCAGTTCCCGCTTCCCCAACGGCGAGCAGCAGAGACCAGGACCCACGTGACCGCACCATCGCCGAGCTCCGTCAGCTCCTGGCGCTTCGCTCTCAGGGAGGTGCGAGTGTGTCGTCACAACCGGGTGGTTCATAGACTATTTGTTTGTCTGTTCTCGTCTCTCATGAGGACTCGTGTGAGGGAGCACAGCTGGCATGTGATGATGATGGGCCTGACAGTACAGATTGGATTTCCGAGTCTCACCTGTGTGCCCTTCGTCGTTCTCCCTCCTCTGTTGCCGAGCGCCCATCTGCAACCGAGTGTTCCATTGCCCGTTGCACCGTGACGTTCTCCAGTCGTGATTCGGGTGGCACTTGGATCATGGATTCAGGTGCCACTTACCACATGACATGTCGCCGGAGTGACTTTGTTGTCCTTGGTCTTGTGGCGTCTGTTCGCTCCGTTCGCACAGGCTCTGGTCAGTCCTTGCCAGTCCAGGGTGTTGGGGTTGTGTGCTTTGATGGTCCATTAGGCCCCTTGTATCTCTCCGACGTGCTTTTTGTGCTCGACCTTGAGCTCAGCTTGCTCTCTGTGTGTACCTGCACTTTGATGGGACTCTCTGTGGAGCACACTGCCGAGTCCGCGACAGTGACTGCTCTTAATACTCGCACTATTGTTCTTCGTGCCTCTGTTGTGGATGATCTTTATCATGTTCCTCATATCTCTTCTTCTCCTTGCTCCCCTTTGCCTCCTGCTCGCGTGCTTGTTACTGGTGTCTTGTCTGTTGAGCACCAGCACCTGTTGCATCGACGTCTATGTCATATGGGCTCCGACACTGTGTCGAAGCTCATTAGGACACAGCCCGCCCTCGGTCTTGACGCGGCCTCTTTCGAGAAGCCGCCCAAGATCGATTGTCTGTTTTGCGCTCAGGGTAAAATGCATCGCTTCACCTATCCTGACTCCCATTCTCGAGCCCTTTGTCCCCTCAAGCTGGTGCATTCTGACCTTCTTGGTTCTCTCCCTGTCGAGTCCTTATCCAGTCGGGGCCGATATGTCCTCACCCTGACCAATGACTTGACCTGGATGTAGTGGGTCTACAACCTGCGCTAGAAGAGTGATGCCGCTCTTGCGGTTCATCTCTGGTTAGTGATGGCTGAGCGTCAGTCTCGCCACTCATTGCACATCTTTCGCTCAGATCGCGGTGGCGATTTTCTTGGCAAAATGGACAGTTTCTTTGCTGAGCGGGGGATGTTTCACGAGGTCTGTGCTCCTGCCACTCCTTAGCAAAACAGTATCTCTAAGCGCTGGAACCGCACCATGGAGGATGCGGTTCGTGGTATGAGGTCTGAGTGCGGTCTCCCAGAATCCTTCGCCTTCGAAGGATTCGCCTACATGACGTGGGTCTGGAACCGCCTCCTACACGGTCCTCTTCCAGACCACGTTACACCGTATGAGCTATGGTTTGGCCACCGTGCCGATCTACGTCTTGCTCGTGTCTGGGGCTCACTGGCTTCTGTGTGGTACACGGAGGATCAACAGGGGTCGAAGGTCTCTCCACGGGGTCGCTTGTGTGCCTTTGTTGGTATCTCCCCGCGGTCAAAGGCCTGGCATTTTTGGGACCCCGCCCGTTGTCGTCGTCCCGCGATGCGCTCTTTTTTTAGTCTCTCACCTACCGCGATCTGACCTCGATTGTGTCGATGTCTGTCACACACCTTCCTACGTGTGAGGTTTCTCGACGGATGGGGGAGTCTGAGCCTACGAGCACCTCTCGTCCGGTTGATGTGTCCGTTCGAGCCCCACCCACTTCTCGGTCTCTGGCTCTTGATGACCCGGCGATCATCGCTGTTAGCGCACAGACCTCTCCCATCCAACCTGTCTTCTCTCCTATGCCCTCACACCCCACAGACACCCATGGTGATGTCCCTGTGTCCACCGGTACTCCTGTCTCTGTGGGCGGTCTTGCTACCACTCCCTATCCTGCGTCTCCCTTGAGTTCACCAGCCTCTCCTCCCACTGCATCACGTGCCCCTGTGCCTCAGTCCTCACCGGATGTGGCCGTACCTGTCTCTGAGCCTGCGGTCAGCCCTTCAAGCCCAGGCTACTTGCATGTGCCCGGTGGTTGTCTTTGACCATTGGGCTCCGTAGCCCAGCGAGTGTCAGGTCCCGCACCCAGGCGCTCTACTCGTAGCGTTGCAAGTGGCGATCCCGGCACAAATGCCCTCGGCCTAAGTGTCTTTACAGATCACACAGAGGTACATCCAGCGTGTCTTGTAGCGTACGATCTCATCACTCGTGAGTTTCATACCGCTTGTGATGCAGCAGCTGACCTTGTAGTCATTAGGCTCAGTTCTGAGGCGTGTGCACTCGCCACTCAGAGCTCTCCCTCGTTGGTGCTTGATCCAGGAATTGAGAGACGCCCTCTCATCAGAGGATGCCGACGCCTGGCGTGCCGCCTGCGAGGATGAGCTTTGTGCCATCCGAGAGCACGGAGTTTACGAGCTAGTCGACCTTCCACCTGGGAGGAAGGCGATTCAGGTCAAGTGGGTCTTTTGCAAGAAGGTGAAGCCGAATGGCTCACTGGAACGCCACAAGGCTCGCTTGGTCGTCAAAGGGTACTCTAAGATCGAGGGATTTGATTACACTAACACCTTTGCCGCTGTCGGCCGCATGACCTCAGCATGCGCTTTGTTTGGTGTGGTGGCTCAACATGACTGGGAACTGCACGAGATGGATGTGAACAATGCGTTCCTCCATGGCTCTCTAGATGAGGAGATTTACGTGGCGCAGCCACCAGGCTTTGAGGACCGTGACAAGGTCTGGCGCTTGTGCAAGTCCTTGTACGGACTCAAGTAGTCTCCTCGGTGCTGGAACAGGGAGATCACAGGCACTCTGACTCGTGCGGGGTATGTACAGAGTGAGGCAGATCCCTCTCTTTTTATCCGACAGGCGCCGAAGCGGTTCACTACCATCCTGGTCTAGGTGGACGACCTCCTGATCGCGTCTCCCTCCATGGAGGCCGTGAAGGAGGCCAAGGCGGTCCTCCAGATTGCCTATAGGATGAAGGACCTTGGTCCTACAGTAGTGTTTCTTGGCATGGAGACTGTACGAGACAGCAGACGCCGGACACTTAAGTTGCTTCAGGCCAGATATGCACGCGTTGTGGGGGAGCGCTTCAATGACCTCCTTGGCGCAGTGCCAACGACCTCCACACCTCTCACACCTGATGGGAAGGACGCCCTGAATGTGGATGATCCCACACAGCTAGGGGAGACAGTGGATGTGACCTTGTACCTCTGCCTCATCGGATCTCTGATGTACCTGGCCATTACCACAAGTCCCGACATCGCTTTTGTCGTCAACCTCCTCGCACAGTTTTTGCAGGCTCCACATGCTAGAGCCCTCCAGGCGGCTGTGCGAGTGGTGCGGTATTTGATTTCCATGCCGTACCTTGGACTCTGCTTTTGCCGGCAGTGCTCGGTGGTTCTTGACGGCTACACCGACAACGCCTGGGCCTGGAGCCCAGATGGACGCAGTCGCACCGATTACGTGTTCCTTCTCGGTGGTACCGCTATGTCTTGGCGCAGTGGGAAGCAGGGCTGCATCACATGTAGCTAGTCGGAGGAAGAGTATGTTGCTCTGGGTGCAGGTGCTGCTGAGGCAGGGTGGCTGCAGCGCCTGTTCCTTGAGCTGGATCTTTCAGTGCCTGCCATTGTGCTTCGTTATGACAACCAGCGTGCTCTTGCTCTTGCGGAGAACTCTGGTGTCTTTCATGCTCTTGCGAAGCACATTGCGGTTGAGCATCATTCCGTGCATGATCTGGTAGAGCGACATGTGATCTCCGTCATGTGGGTCGGCACTGACATTCATCGTGCTGACTTCTTGACGAAGGCATTGGCACGCGGGAAGTTTCTGGTGGCCATTCGTTCCGTTGGGCTTCGCCCCTTGCCTGAGAGTGGTTGAGTACGGGGTGTGTCTGTGTCTGTGTCTCGACTGTTTTTGCCATCGTTGTTGCACTCGTTTCAGTGCTGCACGTGTATAGACATGCGTACCATCGAGTCATGGATAAGTGTTGTGATTTGTGACGTTCATGTCAACCTGTACAGTTTACTGTGACCACTCGGCCATGTCCATGCTCATGCAGATCCCTGATGCGGACCCAGGTGGCACCGGGGCGTCGTCTGGCGGTGGACGACCTGCTTGGAGCTGATCGACGGTCGCCCCAGAGTCCTGGATGCTGCATGGGACCTTCTCCAGTTTTTCTGCAACTTGTAGAATTTCATCAGTGGACTGGCCGTGGGCCCGATTTGCATGTCTTTGCGTTGTGTGTCCACCGTTTGTTGCTAGATGCATGCATGTGACCAGTCATAGCGTCCGGCTTGAGATTCTGCACTTTTAGGTTTAGACGTCGTAGCGTTCTGACTTTTCTACGTAGAGTTACGGCCAAAACCGTGGTTTTGGGCCGGTTTTACGACAGACCTTGCACTGCCGTGTGCGACACCCGCCGTGCGCAGTGGCAGGTACTTTTGCCATGGACCTGTCATTTGTCATTTCTCTCTGCAAATGCTATTGAAGCATTGTGACACTTTGCCTTGTCTCCCCTAGCCAGACCTTTGCCGTTGTGTGTACGACTTGTGACTGTCGTCACCTTCTGACCAGGCACTGACGCCTAGTCAACAGCAATAACGATAGGAAGCTTCCACGCATTTTCTTACCAGCAGCTTCTAAATGAGGGTAGATATGCCTAGTCATAGAGAGAGCTAGGGAACTAGGAGAGGCACGAGCCAAGCTAGACAAAGAATGCCATGGACGGGGATGAGGTGACAAGCGAAGAGTACCAGGGAGAAGCAGTCACACGGGATAGTCAAGTTACGTGCAGCAAGCAGTCAGCAAGGTGACGAGCGGGCGGACGGCAAAAATTGACGCTGTTGGAGTGTCGTCCGGTAGAGCCGACGCACGCTGAGGCCTACTCGCAGTTTGCGAGAGCCTCCTCCCTCCGGCGACGTCCTAAGCTTCATCGACAGGCCTCCTCGATGGTCGGGCCGACGGCGGTCACTGCCATTGCAGATGCTGTCTGCATGCGTCTAGCACAGGATCTGACTGTACCATTGTATCTGCAGTGTCATGCTCTGCCTAGGGTCCATCTCTCATGTTGCGTGGCACTCTTTGGCATCATAGACCATCGTAGGCTCTACCTGGATTCGGGCAGTGATAACTCTTTGATGATATTTTTCTAGCTATTTCTAACCACACCACTGTATTCGGAGCGTCGGTATCATGGTGTGGTCCAGTTTTCAAGCAAATGTGACGACGCCCGGGTTTTGGGCTGTCGGACGTCTGGCAAGGCTTACCGAGAAAACCCTGCCTGCCAGAAAAGATGTCTAGGTCTGTTTTTTTATTAGCTGGTTAGCTGAGTAACAAGCTCTACAGAGCTGGGGGGGAGCTAGAACTTGGAGGGGTCTCCCATTATTGTTCATTCTTCATTCCTAATGAGTAACTTTCAGTTTTCAGCTACTTTCATGCGCTAACACTAGCGCGCACGTTTTTGAGTAACAAACCTAGAGCATCCAGACTTAGACTCTAGAGTGGCAGATTGAGGGGGCAACAGACTTAAGCAACCTGCGTGGAAGCCCGCACACTTCATCAATACCGCTGCTGCCACATTTCTTGCTGCCTAGCATTTCTTGCTTGGTATCAGAGCCAGAGCGTAGCAGTAGCAGTAGAAGACTGATGTACAGGTGCTAGACAACGCTGATGAACCCCCATATGCGCCAGTGCAGGGGAAATGCTGCCGGATTTTTCCCGGCAGCATTGACCCGCCTGGTGGCGGCGTCAGAATTTTTCCCACGGCAACTGGGCCAGGGGAAATGCTACCGGAGTTTTCCGCATCACTGATCCCCATGCGTGACGCGAGGAGGTGAGTGGCAGGCCGCGTCCGACACCAGCAGGCGACGATGCACGTTGTAACGTCACCCAGGTGTAGTGACTGGCAGCAGCGAGCGGTAGTTGCACGGAGCAGCAGCCGACAATAGGAGCAACTTGCAGCAGCGACAGCGCGCAACGGCAAGCAACAGCAAGCATCAGCGACGGCCGGCAGTAGCAGCTCGTAGCAGCGGGTACAGCGTCAGCGAGCAACAGTAGTAGCAGCGAGCAGCAGCAACAGCAGGTTGCAACAGTAACAGCAGCAGGCTACAACAGCCGTAGCAGTGAGCAGCAGCAGTAGCCGGCAGCAGTTGCAGCAGCAGCAGCAAGCAAGGGCACCAACGAGCAGCAGCCGGCAGCTGCCAGCAGCAGCTGCAGCTGCTCGCAGCCCGCCGCTCGCCGTGATCGACAGGCTGCAAGCAGCGAGTCCACTGCTTGTAGTGAGTAGCGGACTGCCAGCAGCGAGCAGCAAGTTCATTGCTGGCAGCCCGCTTACCACGACGAGCGGCAAAGCTCGCTGCGCCAAACTAAAAAGAGAGAAAAAAAGGAAGGAGAAAAAATCCCTCACCCCACGAGCAACCTTGCTGCGGCTGCAATAGCCGTCATAACCGCTGTAGTAGCCATACTAGCCGTAGGAGCACGAAAAAACTCAATAGCAGCAACAACAGCAGTAGGAGCAATTGCTGCTACAACAACAGCCGTAGTATTAGCAATAACAGTTGCTACCGCAACCGCAGTTGCAGCAGCACGAGCAGCGGCAGCAGCAAAAACAACAGCAACAGCAGCAGTAGCAGCTCCAGCAATGACCACTGCGAAAGTCTACAGTCTTCCACTGACGTCAGTACTGATGTCGCGCAGTACGCGCCCTCGTCCCCGTCGCTCCTTTGGCTTCCGACCTAGCCCTAGAGCCCTTCCCCGGCGACTTCACCACTGGCGAAACCCCAGACCCTACAGCCGCATGGAACGTCCTCACCCCTCCTCGTTGCCTATCTAGCATGGCTGAGACCAGTCGTCTGCTGCAGGATTTCAACTCCCTACACATTGGGGAGACCGAGACAGTCACCACTTATTGGCAGTGGGATGATGAAATCCTCCGTCGCATAGGCAAATCTGCTCCACCCCCTCTAGCCGCGTTCCTCACCATCAAGCGCGGTGCCACCAAAGCGTACGCGGACGTCTTCGTCCACTACTCCTAGGATGTACTCTCCAACATGGCAGTTCAAGGCACCCTCATGCTCTGGACACACGAGCTCTTTCTTAGGATTGAAGAAGCTTGTCTGGAGTCCCGCCACCAGCGCACAGAAGCCCTTGCCTCGCCTGCCATTGCTTTTGTGGCAGTTGCTTTCCCCGCAGCATCTACCTCCACCAACCCCTTGTCAGTGGGGAAAAAGAAGCGTCGGGAAAAGAAGGGAAATGGTAAGCAACAGCACCAGCACCAGTAGTCGACTCGGTCCAGCGGTGGTGGCTCGGTCTGCCACAACTGTGGCCAGCCAGGGCACGAGTGGTATACGTGCCCGCTACCGACGGACGAGGCGTGCGTCTTCGCCACCATGCATCGCCAGTGGGAGTACCATCTCGCCTCTACCGCCGTAGCTGTCGCCGGTCCGGTCGCCTCGACCTTGTCCAGCGGCTCCACTCCTTTGACTGCCACACCGGTCCCGCCGATGCCAGCTTTGTAGCAGCACCACCTCAGCCGTCGGTGCCTCTGTTTCCTTCACCGGTAAAATTTTCATCCTATGCGGTCTCTGGCGCTGTCACCCTGCACTCTGTCAACACTCTCGGGCCATCCACCAGTGAGCGACAGTTGGAGCAGTTCTTTGCGCTCCAGCTCGGCCTGCCTCGCCCTCCCCCCCAGGGAAGTGCAAGTTGCGTCACCTCCTGCTCGTCTGCCCTGCCCTACATGACTAAAACAGAGCTGCGGTCGTGTCTTGCTCCCTTGCCTGTCTCGTCATCTTTTGTGGTTCCTCGCATGGCTTGATGATTGGCAGTCTCGGTTCGTGCCCCCTTCAACTGCATCTGCATCTCTAGCTTACTCCCATGTGACTATTAGCGATCTGGCGACTCTAGTCCAGGACCCTGCACAGACCTTGATCATCGACTCCAGAGCCACGCATCACATGACGGCTTCTCGCGAGGCCTTTAGTGTGCTTGGTCCTATTTGCGATGTGTTCGGTATTCGGTCGGGCTCCGAACATGTGTTACCCTTCCGCGACGTCGACTTCGTTCGTTTTCGTGGTCTTGTCGATGATGTCTTTATGACCGATGTACTCTTTGTCCCAGGTCTTGAGCTCAGCCTTCGTTCCATTACTGCCCTTGACCGCATGAGCATGGACGTTGTGCACTCGCGTGGTGTTGGCACTGTGTCATTGCCTCCGTCCGGCTTTGTCATTTTGCACGCCACCGCCCGTGGCAACCTGTGGCACGTCCCTCGTCTGTCCTCCTCTCCTTCAGTCCCCTCCCCGTCCGCCGCCACAGGCCATGTGTTTGTCACAAGCATGCTCTCTCCGCAGCACACCCGCCTCTTGCACCACCACCTTTGACACTTCCACTTTGCTTTCGTAGATAGCATGCTCCATACCCAACCGGCCAGGGGCCTTGACCCTGACACTTTCCCTTGGCCGTGCCCCACGGAGTGCATTGATTGCACTCAGGGCAAGATGCAATAGTCCACATACTCTCAGTCCTCCTCCCGTGCGTCCGCCCCTCTAGACCTGGTCCATTTCGATGTCATGGGTCCTCTCCCTACCGAGTCCATTGGAGAGCATGGCAGGTATGTCCTCACCCTCACTGACGACTACTCTCGCTACTGCTGGGTCTTGTGCCTTCGACAAAGGAGCGAAGTCGCCCGTGCCATTCACGATTGGCTTTTCCTTGTGGAGCGCGAGTGTGATCGATCTCGTCGCCGCTTTTGCTCCGATCGCAGTAGTGAGTACATGGGTGAGACCACGAATTTTCTCGCCTCCCATGGTATCCACCATGAGACGTCCGAGCCCTACACGCCTGTCCAGAACGGCGTCTCCGAGCAGTGGAACCGTACCATGGCCGACGCCGTCTGCACCATGTGGGTTGAGTTTGACCTCTCCGATGGCTTCTACTTTGAAGCCATGGCCTACATGACGTGGGTCTGGAACCGGATTCCCCATGGACCCCTTCCCCGCCAGTCCACACTATACCAGCATTGGTGCGGTCAGGGCATTGACCTCCGCCCGGCTCACGTCTGAGGTTGGGTGGCCATTGTGTGGTTACCCGCCCTGCAATAGGGCAACAAGATCGCCCCTCCACGGACGTCCTTGCACCTTTCTCGGTGTCTCTTGTCAGTCCAAGGCCTGGCGATTATGGGATCCATCCTGGCACTATATCGTCGAGTCTCGCGAAGCCCTCTTCTTTGAGGAGGTATTCATCAGTGATCTCGTTCGCTCTGGCTTGTCGGTGTCCCTCCCGTTGTGTGGGAGAGTGGTGAGTCCGTCCTTCATCCTGCCGCTTTCGGGTGGCATATTACTTTGTCCCTCTGAGCTGGTAGTCCCAGTCGCGTCCATTGGTCCCTCCGGGCCGACAGCCCCAGTCGCCTGCCCTGGTCCCTCCGGGCCAACAACCCTAGTCGTGCCCGCTTGCCCCTCCGGTCCAGCAGCCCCAGTTGCGCCCGCTGGTCCCTCCGGGCCAGCAGCCCGAGTTGCGCCCGCTGGTCGGAGGCCCTGGTGAGCAGGGGTCCTCTGATGGAGGAACCTCTGGTCCCCTTTTTTTACAACAGTTGCAGCAGCTACAATAGTAGGAGTAGCAACTGCAGTAGCCGCTACATTAGTCTCAGCCACCTCTACTGTCACAGCATCAGCTACAACAACAGCACCAACAGTCGTAGTAGAATTTGTAGCTGTAGTTGCCACTACAACAACAACAGTCCATGCTACTACTGTAGTAGTAGTAGCACCACCACTAGTAGCAGCAACAGCAGCAGTACCCATTGCAGCATAGTAGTAGAAACAACAGCACCTACAACAACAACACCAGAATCCACAACAGTAGCAGAAGCAGTTGCAACAACAGCAGCAACAACAGCACCAAAAATCCACCAGCTTTCATGCTGGCTCACAAGATCCACTGGCTGCTATTTTCCAGGAGCTTGCCGCAACGATGTAACAACTTGGAGCACTGCAACTCCCGATGCCACAAATCCACGCGAGTGTCGCGCTGTCCTTCCTTCCTCCTGGGCACGTAAGTCTTGCTATTTCTTCAGCCACACATTGCCTAGCATTTTGTAGACTCAGCGCCAACGGCACACGGTGGCATCAGTCCTTGGCCCCACTCTAGGTGCCGGCCGTAGGCCAAAGGATTTTGAGACTCTGCCCCCGCCGCTTTAGGTCGGCGAGCAGTTCCAGAGCTGGGAGCTCAGCTTCTGCATCTAGGCACAGGACGAGGGTCTGTGACAATACTACACCCTCCCCTACAATTCCTCCCAAGTGGACATGCTACATGATGCTGGTCGCACCGTACGCGCCTTCATCCCGGTCGCCCCTCTGGCTACACACATTGCCATGGAATCCTTCCTTGGTGATTTCATTACTTGCAGCCTTTCCGACCGTTCAACAACGTGGCGCATCCTCACGCACCCCCATCGCCTATGTGGCAAGGCGTAGACCAGCCGTCTGTTCAGGTAGTTCAACTCCTTGCACATGGGGGAGACTAAGACGGTCACCTCCTACTGGTTGCGGGTGGAGGACATCCTCTGCCGCCTAGGAGACAGTGCTCCACCCCCTCTAGCCGTGCTCTTGACCATCAAGCGTGGCGCCATCAACGTGTTTGCTAACGTCTTTGTTCAGTATACCCAGCAAGTTCTCACCGCGATGGCAGCCTAGGGCACCTTTGTGCCTTGGGCATAGGAGCTGTTCCTCAGGATTGAGGTGGCTCGTGAGGAGTCGCGCATCGAGCGCACGAAGGCCCTTGCCTCTCTTGCCATTGCCTCCTTGGCCGTTGCTTCCACCATTGTAGCTGCGTCCTCTAGCTGCTCTTCGATAGGGAAGAAGAAGCGCAAGGGAAAACAGGACAAGGGCCGGTATCAGCAGTCGACGGGGTCCAGTGGTGGCAGCTTGGTCTGCCACAATTGTTGCTAGGTAGGACACCGGTGGTATACGTGCCTGCTCCCGATGGACGAGGCATGAGTCATCGGTACCATGTGCCGTCAATTTATGCGTCATCTCGCCACTTCTACCGTGGCTATTACCGTCTCTGATGTGTCCACCCCGCCTGGTAGCTCCACCCCTTTGATAGTCGCACCTCCCCTGCATCACCAGCCCCATAGCAGCACCATTCCTAACTGTCGGTGCCCCTTCTTCCGTCGCCAACACATCCCTCCTCCCTCTTGGGCTCAAGCGCTATAACACTACAGTCAGTTTACTCCCTCAAACCCTCTGCACGTGATTGCTAGTTAGAGCATTTCATCGTACTCCAGCTCGGACTACCTCATCCTCCTCCCTACGGAGTTGTGTTACTGCCTGTTTCCCTGCCTTGTCCTGCATGACAGAGAGTGACTTATGGTCGTGTCTTGCTTCCTCGCCCATCCCGTCATCTCGCGTGCCCTCCACTCTCGCTCGTGGAAGGAGCAGCAGCAGGGAGGGGATGAGGGGGAGTAGTGGAAGGGGAGGAGGGCAGCTGCCAGTGGGCGCCAAAGAGCTATCGTTGTGCAGCATTGAGAAGCGAAAGAGGGAGCTTGAGCATGTCTTCTAATGATGTAGCATGGCTGGATGATTGGTAGTCATAGTGTGCACGCTCATCCACCGCGTCGGCGTCACTCGCCCATTGCCTTGTTTTGGTTAGCGACCTTGCCACACCACTCTAGGATCCTGTCGAGACTTGGATGATCGACTCCGGGGCCACGCATCACATGGCGACCTCGGGTGAGGCACTTAGTGTACTTGGTCCAGTTACCGGTGTATCTGGTGTTCGGACGCGTTCTCGCCAGGTGTTACATGTTCGCGGCGTCGGCGTTGCTTGCTTCCATGGTCACACTAGGGACGTCTTCCTGACCAATGTCCTCTTTGTCCCTATTCTTGAGCTTAGCCTCCTATCAGTCACTGCCCTCGAGTGCATGAGCATGGACGTCTTGCATTTGCATGGTGTTCGTGTTGTGTCGTTGCGTCCGACCGGTCGTGACGTCTTGCACGCCACCGCTTGTGGCAACCTGTGGCACGCTCCTCGTTTGTCCTCCCCGTCGGCCGACACTGGCCAAGTGTTTTTCACCAGCATGCTCTCTCTAGAACACCCGCCTTCTCTACTGCCGCCTCTACCATGTCCACTTGGCGGCCATCGATAGCATGCTCTGCACCCAGCTGGCCACGTGCCTTGACCCGGCCTCCTTTCCCTTGCCATGTCCCATTGTAAGCATTGACTGTGCCCAAGGAAAGATGCACCACTCGACATACCCCTGTCCACCTCCCGTTTGTTTTCCCCTCTAGACTTGGTCCATTCCGATGTCATGGGTCCTCTTCCCACAGAGTCTACCTGGGAGCATGGACGCTATGTCATCACCTTCATCGACAAATTCTCCTGCCATTGCTAGGTCCTCTTCCTTTGCTAGAAGAGGGATGTTGCTCCCACCACTTGGGACTTGCTCGTCAATATGGAATGTGAGTGCGATCGCCCTTTTCACCACTTCCGCTATGATCGCGGCGGTGAGTTCATGGATGAGACCACGACCGTCCTTGCTTCTTGCGCGATCCATCATGAGACATCGTCACCTTACATACCTACCGAGAACGACATCTCCAAGCAGCGGAACCGCACCATGGTTGACGCCGTGCGTGCAATGAGGGTCAATCCGGTCTCTCCGATGGTTTCTAGTTTGAGGCTATGGCCTACATGACGTGGGTCTCGAATCAGATTCCCCACGGACCCCTTCCCCACTGGTCCACGCCGTACCAGCACTAGTGTGGCCAACGAGCTGACCTCCACCTGGCTTGCGTCTCGGGCTGCGTGGCCGTCGTGTGGTTGCCCATCCCATAGCAGGGCGGCAACCTCGCCCCCCGTGGGCGTCCCTGTACGTTCCTTGGTGTCTCGCGTCAGTCGAAAGCCTGGCACTACTGGGATCCCTCTTGACATTGCATTGTGGAGTTCTTGGATGCCCTCTTCTTTGAGGAGCCGTTTCCTTGTGGCCTCGTTCACCCCGGCTCGTTAATGTCCCTCTCATTGCATGGAGGAGTGGTGAGTCCGTCCTCTGTCCTGCTGCTTTCAGGCAACACATCCTTTACCCCCATTGGTCCCTCCGGGTCGGCAACCTATCTTGCATCCGATGGCCCCTCCGGGGAGAAATTCTCGTCCACGTCTACTAGCCCCTCCGGGCTAGCTACCCCGTCTAAGTTTTCTGGCTCCTTTGGGTTGACAGTCCCGTCTGCGTCTGCTAGCCCCTTCGAGCCAGCCGCCCCGTCTGCGTCCACCGGCCCATCCGGGCCGACAGCCCTGTGCGCGTCTGCTGGCCCCTCTGGGTTGACCGCCCCTTCCGTGTTTGCTAGCCCCTCCGAGCTAGCCACCATGTCTGCATCTGCTGGCCCCTCCGAGTTGACAGTCCTATCTGTATCTCCTAGCCCCTCCAGGCCAGCCGCCCCGTGTACATCCGCTTGTCCCTCCGGCCCAACAGCCCCATCTACGTCTCTTGGCCCCTCCGGTACAACAGCCTCGTCCGCATCATTTGAATCCTCTGAGGCGATGCCGATGGCCCTATCTGTGCCGGTTGGACCGTCTAGAGAGTCGCCGCTCTAGGACGAACCGTGACATCGATCGACTCATTCCTAGCCGCTCCCTCTCTTTCGCCTCCCACCCGGCCACGCTACAAACGTAGCATGGGTGGGAGCCTCCGACCCAGACCATCAATGAGCACATAGGTTGCCGGCTCGCGCCCCCTCGCGCCACGAACCACTGTTGTCCCACGAGGCTCCCGGAAGACCCACTCGTACAGTTGTGAGTGGGGACCTTGGCACCAAGGCCCTTGGCTTGGCCACATTAGCTATCATTGCAGATCTCCACCCGAGCTCGGCCTTGGGTAATGGCATGCTCCATCAGAATTACTGATACGCCGTCACAGCCACGCTCACGCACATACCACCTGGGGTTAGGGATGCGCACACATTCACTATCTGCTCCACGGTACATCTGGAGGACCCAACCACACAACGCGAGGCTCATGCTTCTCCCAAGGCTGCATACTAATTGGCTACGTGTACCGACAAGCCTGTTGCCATTCAAAAACATCAAGTCTATGAGCTCGTAAATCTTCCCCCGGCCGAAAGGCCATCGGTGCCACGTGCGTCCTCCGGCGCAAGTTGAAGCCCGACAGATCTCTCAATAAGTAGAAGGCCCGTCTTACGGCCAAGGGGTTCGCTGAGGTCTTAGGGGTCAACTACAACCAGATCTTTACTCCGGACGACCAGTTCTCGACTAGCCACGTGTTGTTTGCTCGCGTTGCCTAGTACGGGTGGGAGCTGCATCAGATGGACATGAGTAACGCCTTTCTCCATGGCTCATTATGGAATTCTACATGATGCAGCCTCCAGGCTTCGACGACTGTACAGGCAGGGCCTGGCGACTGCAGAAGGCACTCTATGGCCTGAAGCAGTTGCCTTGTTGCTAGAACAAGGAGATCAGTCGCACTCTTCTCAGCGGTGGCCTACTTCGTAGCACCGCAGACCCCGCACTATTTGTCAGCCTGAGAGGCCAACCCTTCGTCGCTGCCCTAGTCTACGTCGATGTCCTCCTCATAAGGTCGCCGAACCCGGATTCCATCCAGCGCGTCAAGGACCTACTGCACGCTGCGTACCGGATGAAGGACCTCTGGCCTACCAGAGTGTTCATGGGCATGGAGTTGAGCATGACCGCTCCCAAGGTGTCATGCACAACCACCTGGCTGCCTACGTCGAGACCCTGTCTGCTCACTTCGCTGAGGCCCTACCCCTCGTGCCAAGCGCATCCTTACCCATGTCACCGGATGGCCAGGAGAAGCCAAAGAGCCTTGACCCAGCCATTGTGGGGGAGCTAGTTGACGTGACCACGGAGTTATCGAGTCATTGATGCTCCAAGCAACGTCGACGCGGCCAGAAATGGCGGAGTTCTCCAAGGAGCTGCGTCACCTCCATTTCGAGGCCGCGATGCGCATACTACGCTATGTGGACTTGACGCCACAATGAGGCCTCATGTACTATCGGTAGCCGCTCCTTGTCGTAGTGGGCTACACTGATAGTGATTGGGCTGGCTGCCCGCACGGCAATAGTCGCACTGGCTTATCTTTCTGGTTGGTGGCATGGTTGTGTCCTGGCGCAATGGCGAGCAAGGCTGCATTACACACAATACTGCTCAGGCTGAGTATGTGGCCCTTGGTTTTGGCACGTGTGAGAGCGTGTGGTTGCATCGTCTGTTATCTCAGTGGCGTCATTTTGTTGCGTCCATCACGTTGCACTGTGACAATGAGAGTGTTATGACCATCGCCTGCAATGACGGCATGCATAAAAAATGTACAAAGCACATCAATGTTGATTATCACTATGTACATTCATTGTTGCACGACGGTAGCATGAGCATTGTGTGGGTTGATATAGCATAACAATTGGCTGAATTCTTGACCAAGGCATTGAAGTGCAACTTGTTCAAGAAGGCTGTGAGTGCAATCGGTGTGCATCTGTGAGTTTATCTTTCTTCCCCTGCACGCGCATTGCCTGTCCCTGGGGAGTCTTGCCTGCTTTGTTGATGTGCTTGCTGCCTGTCCATGTGCACTGCGCCTCTCAGTGATACCTGAGTGTTGGCTTCTGCGCATCTCTCATTGTGTTTTGTGGTGTCCTCCCGGCTTGTGTACATTGGCATGCAGATAACTGACGGCGAGGCGCGATGCTGCTAGAGCGTCGTCCGGTGGATTTGACGCATATTGAGGTCTGCACACATTTTGTTAGAGCCTATTCCCTTAGATGCATGATGAGCTCAGCTCCATCGCTAGGCCTTCCCAGCAGTCAGGCCGTTGGTAGTCAGTGCCACCGCAGACGCTGCCTGCACACGTCTTGTGCCAGAACTGAATGCACGCTTGTACTTGCAGCATCATGGTCTGCTTAGGGTCCGAGTTTCAAGCTGTTCAGGCACGGTTGTGACCGAGGTTATTCTAGCCTAGACGTTGCCTGGGTTTAGGCAGCCATAACTCCTTGCTGCTATTTTCCTGGATGATCCTGACTGCACGACTGCCTTTGGAGCGTGGGTGTCTAGGTATGGTCCAGTTCCGAGGAAAAACAGACGACGCTCGGGTTTGGGATCGTCGGCTACTTGGCAGGGCTCACCGAGAAAAATCAGCATGCTAGGAAAATAGGAATTTCTTTATTGGATGGTATCAAGAGTAACAGGCTCTACAGAGCTGAGCTAGGCCTAATTTTGTGAGGGGTCTCTCAGTTGCTCTCATTCTCAGTTGCTAATCATTCATTCTTAAATCTGTGAGCATTTCTGGCGCCAACTCCTCAGCGCACAGTTTTCCTGTCACAAGCCTATGAGTAGCTGCACGGGGTAGCAGTACAAAGCAATGAGAGTGGGACCATGCCTACTCCAGCCATGTTGCAGCCCAACCAGTCACTCTAGACTAGTTTCTAGCTACATTAACTCACAAATACAAACGAATGTTATAAGGGGTGACATACGACTGTACACGCACTAGGAACAATCAGTCACCCAGAATTACCACATGAACACAACAGCCCAATAGTGTGCACAACTGCCTTGAAGACGTTACTGCAGAGTGACTTCGTCAGGAAGTCAGCTTGCTATTGTCGTATGTTGACCCAGACCACCTTGAAATTACCCTAAGCAATGCAGTCACGTACGAAATGATGCTCAACATTGATGTGCTTTGTGCATGTGTGATGTATGCCATCTTGTTCAGCAATGGCCTTAGTGCTTTTGTTGTCACAACGCAACATGATGCAACGGACCTGGATGCGAGTTTGTTGTAGCAAGAGACAGAGTCATACAGTTTCATAGGTGCCTCGACCTAGAGCAAAATACTTAGCCTCATTGGAGCTGCGTTCCACGGAATCCTGCTTGCCACTTTTCCACAACATAGAGGTTCCTCCATCGAGGAAGATGTACCCTGTACACCTGCGGGCGTCAGTGCCATGTTTCAAATTGCTATTAGTACATCCATCTACGACGACTGATGGTTGTGCACAATAACACAAACTAGTGTGGACAGTGGAGAGGGCATAACGGGCAACGCACAATGCAATCTCCATGTGTCGGGCTCTAGGATCCTGTGAGAACTTGGCCAAGAAGTTCACGGAGAATGCGACATTTACCCTGGTCGTAGTTCCCAGGTACATTAGTGACCCGATGATGCAAAGTTAGTCAGTCACATCAACCGTCTCTCCCAGCTTAGACACATCCAATGTCTTCAGTAGCCTCTCACCCACTGGGGTCATGGACGTCAATGCTATGAGTGTGGACTCCCGAATTGAGGCGAAGAGCTCTCCTAGGCTGCGAACGTACGTAGCCTGGTGAACATGGAGTGTGCAACGATAATGGTTGCGGTCAAGCCCCATGCCCAAGGAGATGCGAGAAGGCCGTAAGTCTTTCATCTTGTACGTGGACTATAAAAGAGTCTTCACTAACGTAATAGCACCCTGACTAGGTGATGCTATCAGCAGGTTGCCCATGTAGACAAGAACAAGGAGGAATGGAGCAGAGGGTGGACTGACAAAGAGTGAAGGATCCACCATACTGCGTTGGTAACCTCCTTTCTATCCACAGCCTTCAAGGGTGGATGTGATCTCTTGGTTCTAGCACCGAGGCGACTGCGTCAGGCCATAGAGAGCATTCTGCAACCGCCAAACTCAGTCAGTGCCATCGGAGAAGCCGGGAGGCTGAACCATGTAGATCTCCTCATCCAAGTATCCGTGGAGGAACATGTTGTTCACATCCATCTGCTATAACTCCCACTTGTGATGAGGAGACTCAACAGTGCTCTGGCAGTGGTATACCACCCGATTCATGTAAACGTCTTGTCAAAATCAACGACGGGGACATGGGAGAACCCCTTTGCCGTGATTCGTGCCTTGTACTTGTTGAGTGCACCGAAAGACCCACCAAGCATTGATGGCTTTGCACCCGGGCGGTAGATCGACAAGCTTGTAGACCGCATGATTATCAAGGGCGTTGAGCTTGTCACGCATTGTAGCCTCCCACTGCTGAGTGTAGGAGGCTGCACATGTTTGACACACCGTGGTTGGCTCTAGAGGCAAGAAAGTGCGTAGCCGAGGGCAGAACTGGGGTGGAAACCCCAGTAGCCAAGTCTAGTGCGTACATGCCGGTGGGGAAAATATGCGGGTGGACAGGCTGCAAGAGAGGAGGGCATGCCGAGGTCGTGGAGGTGCTAGAGCGGTTGGGGAGAGCACGATGACTTCCATCCCAAATGAAGGGTGAGAAAAGAGGAGGATCAGTGGTGACATGCGGAGGCCGGTCGGACACCCGTACGTGAGAAGACGCAAGTGAGGGGACATATGGAGTTGTGACCGGGCTGGAATAGACAGCTAGAGATGAGGCAGACTATACTGAGTCGGTGACTGGAGGACACGGTACGTCAGAGGAACTGGAAGATACATAAGAGGAAGAGGAAGTGGAGAAGGTAGGGACATGCCCGGACGATAAGGACTGTCACAAGGGCAAAAGCTACGGTGCGGTGGCGGGGACTGTCGGGCTGGTAGAAACGACTTCCCCCCTTGTTAAGAGAGAGGCTGGAGGGAGGAATCTGGGGACAGGTGGCTGAGATCCCGAAGGAAGACTGACTCAAAGAACAGAGCGTCACGAGGCTTAAGAACACTCTTTTGGACAAGATCCAAGAAGCGTCTTGGTTTGGACTGTGCAGACACCCTGAGAAAAGGGCAAAGGGGAACGCGAAGGGACAGTTGCCATCATGCAAATCCTCCGAAAGCCAGACAAAAGCAATGCTATTCCAAGCTCACGCCAGACGAAGATCAGCCCGATTACCATGCCATCGTTCAAAGGACATAATAGTGCGGGGTAGGGGGCCATGGGGCACACAGTTCTAGACCCACGTCATGTATCACATGGCTTCGAAGGCAAAGAGTGGCGGCATATCGAACTCTGACAAAAGAGTGCGGACACCGTTGACAAGCGTCCAATTCCAACGCTCTGATACACCATTCTGTTGGGGTGTGCATGGAGCGGACATCTTTAGAGACACCCCACGGGATTTGAGAAGATGGATGGTGGGACCAAGGAATTCACCACCACGGTTGATGCAAAAGACACGCAGAGACCGTTGGCAGGCATGTTCAGCCAGGACCAGCCATGACTCAATGACGGAACAAACATCGCTCTTTTGAGTGAAGACCCAGCAAAAGCAAGAGAAATCATCGGTGAGGCACAATACGTAGCGACCAAGTTAACCAAGGAGGACATGAGATAGGGGTCCCATGACATCAGCATGCACACAATCAAGGAGATGTGCGGATTGAGACTCAGAGGGAGAAGAAAGAGAGCGATGCATTTTGCCTTGCGCACAGTCAAGAAAATCAGCACACGGGTAGGGAAGATAGAGGGTGAGAGGCCAAGAGCAGGCTGGATTCAAAGTATGCTTTGAATAGCATTGGTGTGGACATGACCAAGGCGTTGATGCAAGAGAGTAATGAGGCCAGGGGAGAGAGAGAGAGAGAGAGAGAGAGAGAGAGAGA
>SZWC01008670.1:43450-58747 GCA_023375785.1 Penium margaritaceum
CCAGCTGCAAGGCAAGGCGCGAGAGCTCATCTGCCTTGACGTCGCGCATGGGATGTGAGAGCTCCAGGATGAGGACGTTGACCATAGACATAATGGCAGAGCGCTGACCAGGTGCTGCGTCGTCAATTTTTTTTTTTTTTTTTTGGTTTTTAATATGGTCCAGGCAGAAAATCCCTCCCACCGGGCTCCCTTCCGGAAGCGGTTACCTTGGTGACTGTTTGATCCGATCAGCTTGGGTCCGATTCGGCGTCGGCGTGTTCGGCGACCGAGGTTCCATCCTAGATGGGTTTGCCGCGGTCACGTCATTCGGCTCTCGCCGGCCTCTTCACCTCGCGTCACGAGTCATTGGTCATGGTTCCAAGGTCAATGGGGGGAGCCCCCTGACTGGGGGACTCCGGTGCACTGGTAACGACTGCCCTCGCGTATATCTCTCCAACACGCGCCTCATAAAGAGGTCTGCGTCGTCAAGCTCACGAGGGAGCTTGAGCCCAATAGGCATCGGCGGTCTTGTCAGCATGCATGAGGAGCGTGTTGAAATGGACCGTATGCGCACTCTGAATAGCTTGGCCAATGACAATGGTACGGCGACACAGCATGGCGTATGCATAAATGGGATCAGCAAGGTGCTGGGCAGCATGGTCAGTATTGAAAGTCCCAACATCATCAAACAGTGATTTAGGTGCAGCAACAATGAGAGGACGGAGAGCATGGGCGGAATCAGCAGTAAGTGGTGTAAAGGGAGGAACAGCGCGGGAGTAGTACTCCCACAACTGCTTTCCCTGAGCCTAGTGTTGAAGTGCACCTCCCTGGAGGAGAAGGCAAGCGCAGTGGTGAACGTAGGCGGCTGAGAAAAGAAATCATGCTGGCGAGGTGTAGGAGAAGGGATAGCAGTGGCGGTGGTGCCAATGTCTGCAATAATAGAGGTGCTAGAAATACAAGAGGTGCCTGCTGGAGGAGTGGGGTTGGCCCTAGCAGGGGGAACAACAGACGCAAGGGTGAGGCAACGCAGCACCATAGTAGCGAACTCATTTGCAAACGCGACGTAGTATGTGTCCTCAGAGAGCTCAAGACGGTCCTCAGCCTCCTGCTGAGCCTTGCAAGCGAGGGCCAGCAGGCGTTGAAGAGCTGCAATGACTGACTCATTGTCACCAGGCATGGTGACGACACGCGGGCTCTGCCAGACAGATTTTGGCAGAGTTTCCCCAGCCCCAGTGGGAGTGGAAAAATGGGGTTGCTGAAGGCAAAAATTCAGGACCCTGCAGGACAGCCCATCCCGAGTCAGACAGGACAAGCCACCGTACAGAGAGCAAGAGGAGAATGCAAGCAGGGACAGTGCGCAATAGAAGAAGTCAAGACGATGGGTTGCACAGAAAAGCAAGGGGAGGGGGAATGGCGGCCGTGGCGGTAGCAGACATGATAGAGACGGTGGAGGCGATGGGCACCACCCGAGCAAAGGCTTCCGTGGCGCAGGCAGCACCAAGAGCGGTGAAGAGAGCTACAACAGAGACGGTCTCTTTAACGAAGTTGGAGGTGGCAGATGGAGCAGTCGCTGCTGCGACAACATCGGCTGCTGTAGAACTATGGATGGAGGATGCAGCTGCTGCTGTCGCTGATGTAGGGAAGGCTGTGCTAGATGAAGTAGAAGATACAGTAGCAGAAACCTGTGTGCCTATGTCAGCAAGTGCTGCAGCGATGGGGCCTGCAGCAACCGCTGCCACTGTGTATGACTTAGTGGCTCGTCCGGCCGAGGTCAAGGCAGGAACACGCAACGCTCTAGCTGCTACAGAAAATGTGCCTGCGGTTGCTATAGCTGCGTCAATAAGAGTGGATGTCGTGCAGGTGACAGCAATCACAAGACTGACGACGTTCTACATGAGTGTGGGGTACAACTGAGATGTAGCAACCTTTGGAGCGTCCTGTGGCGGGGATGAGCTTAGCAGACGGTGACGTGATGCCCGCGTGGACATCGAGACGGCAGACTTGGATGCTCGGTCGCCACTTATTCCTCTCTGATGACGTGCGTGGTGCTTTGGCGGCCTCCCCTGGTAGTACGTACCAGGAGGGAGAACACTTGTGATGCCGGGCTGTGCCAGCATGATGAATGCTGCACCACAAGGCGGTACACTTATCACAGTGTTCTGGCGGCAGTCACTGTGGCTTCTGTAGTTGCGGGTGCACCGACTAGACTCGCTATGGCTGTGGTTAACGCAGCAGCTTCTGCTGCTGCTTTTGCTTCTGGTACCGCTGCTGCTGCTGCTACTGCTACTACTGTTGTTGCTTCTGTTGCTTGTGTTTGAAGTTGTGATTCAGCAGTTGCAGTTCTTACCCCTGCGGCAGCTGCTCTTGCAGCTGTACCACCTGCTGTGATTGCCACCACTACGGTGAAAGTGGTGTCTTCTGCCACAGTGCTTCGGCCACGGCTGCTGATTTGGCCGTCCGCACCGTTGTCACAGCTATGGGCACTGATGCAATGACGCAAATATGCCGACGGCAGTGGCCGATGTGACAATGACCGCTGCTCTCTGTGACATCGTAGATGTGACAGAAGTTGTGGCTCCAGTAGATCGCCCGAAGCTAGAGTCGGCGTGGGAGGCAAAGAGTCGTCTCCATCAAGGCCAGAATTGCGGCTAACATAGAGGGCAGCTAGCAGTGGCTCCAATGGCGCATTGCATAGTGCTAGGAGGGTGGAGCGCACCCAAGAGTAGGTGGCGGAGGAGAATGGCACCGGCCAACATTTGCGCAAGAGCGCGAAATGTCGATAGGTCCGCCGCACAGCAAGGGGACTGCACAGCCGCATGGAAACGTTGCACGCTCCTCCACAGAGCCCAGGTGGAGTCCTGGACATGGGTTGGCTGCTAGATCGTAGGTAGGGTAGGCGACTGACGACGGAAGCGTGGATGGAGTGGTGAAGAGACACCACAAGGTCCAGAATCACGTGTGCTAGCATGGGAACAGTGTATTCCCTCACTTTCTCCGATACCAAAGGGTAGGAATGCCTACTGATAGACAGAGTGAGGGAAGTGGTAGAGACACGAGCCAAGCTAGACAAAGAACGCCATGGACGGGGATGAGCTGACAAGTGAAGAGTAACAGGGAGAAGCAGTCACACGGGGTAATTTAGTTAGGTGCAGCGAGTAGCCAGTGGGGTGACGAGCAAGCGGACGGCGAGCCCATCCTCGCTCGCACCCACGCCTAGTGAGGTCTGAACCTGGACCTCCTCAACGCATTATCTTGCAAGCATGCAACATTTCAAATCGAAGAGGCCAACCCGGACATAAACCCCCAGTCACACTAGGAATCCTATTGTCAGCAATAATTCAATTATGAAGGCTTGTGCCAGAGGTCGCTCCGATGCAAAGCCCTGTGAGTGTGGCTCTGGATGGTCTCCTTGTGAATAATCACAAGCCGGCACCATGTGAGTGGTGTCGTCAGCTCCAGTGTCACTCCAGCATCAATTACCTGAGTCAATGCGGTGAGTGTGTAGCAAGGCCAGAGGTCACAACATATCTGTGATAACCCACTATCTATACATGCGCCCGTATGTGTCCTTGAGTGTGCAATGCATGAGGATTTGGCGGTCGGTGGTGGTCCACATTGATTGTGGAGACACGCGTTCGCCCAACGTATCTGGTGGCGGTGTCTCCTCCTCATCTCCAGCACTCTACCGGCCTTCGACCCTTCCCTGCCCTCGCCGGAAAACCTAGTGTTGTCCTTGAGAATTATGCATCATAGTGTGATCATCTGACACTAGATCAGACCATGACTTGCATGAATTTGAGGTCTCAAGTAGGTTTGTTAACGTCTGATCTAGTTTAGTCATTTTTGGAACTCGCAGGTGCTATCGCACCTTGTTTTGTGGACATGGGGCGAGTTCGTCCTCACACCCTGTTGAGCGCCGGCGAGCGCTGCTCGCCGGCCGACGGGTGAGACTCGACTAGTGAGTCTCACCCATAACAAGGCTTACCCTTGTTACTCGTAGGACTTGTAGCAAAAATTTGACTTCGCCCTAGTGTTTTGGATCTAGCTTGCTCCATAATGCATGAAGGTAAGCACCGTTTGTCTCATTCAGTTCATAGCAGCTCTCTCATGGTATTAGAGCTCAATTTTGGGCCTGAGGGGGTCGATATCTGACCGTAGAGGCTGAAGAAGGGGACGGCAGCCTCTTGGCCGCCACGTCAGGTAGGTTCGGGGGGCCGTACCAGGGCGTCGAAGCTGATCTAAGGCGTCTATCCAGCCCTAAGGGGGCGCACAAGCCCTAGCAGGGCTTCGCGCGTGCGGTGGGGGTTTGCGACAAAGGGCCGCCGACGAAGGAAGGCCCCATGCTCCTCTAAGGGCCTCCCCAAGGTGCCCAATTGCGTCTTTGAGGGTGGGAAAAGGGTTTAGGGGGGGACATGATCGTGCTTGCAAGACCCCATGACGTTGCTGGTGGCTTCCCCCACTGCTTCGGGCTCTCGGCAGAAAACTGGGCTCAACGTGGGCCCAACAAATTCCTGCCAAAGTTTCCTAGATCTGTCCTAGGACCATCCAAAGCTAGGCAGACAAGAGGAACCTTTCTCCAAGCACCATGAGTGAGGTAGAAGGCACGAATGGAGGCGCTGGCAGTGCCGGCAACATCGGAGGTGCCGGTAGCAGTGGTAATGCTACTAACGTCACCCTCACTGCAGCCGCAATGGTGCAGCTAGGACTGGGTCAAGAGGAACTCTCCCCGCCACAGCCGGGGGCAAGGGACTACCTGGCACGGAGGGATGTTTTCTTGTCCTTGGCGGCATTCGTCCGCCTCCAGTCTCAGCAAGTGATCTCATCCTACTGCACGCATTCAATGCACTAACACGCGCACTGCCAGATCCACAGGCGTACATCCTGCGCCACTTTCGCTTTGGCGGCAGAGTGAGGATCCCTCCAACCCACAAAGTGGTGCAGCACGACCGCATGATGCCTGGTGCCACCTGCCCATGCTTCAGGAAGGTTAGGGCATGACCCTTGTAGTGACGCTAAGAGATCGCCTCCGCAACCTCTAGCCCAAACCAGGCACACCATTTTTTGAGTTTTGGGATGAAGCCATGGATATCTGCCGACGAATGTTGGGTTTGGGTGCCTTTTGCTCTATCCTCGAGTGGCTAGACGTGGTGTTGCTCCACCTTGGCAAGCAGTAAAAGGAGTTTTGGCGTTACCTGCTCCGTTGCCATCCAGTTGTTGAGATTGAGCTCATTGACCTCGCCTTCGTCTTTGAAGAGCTGCGCAACTACGAAGACATACAGAAAGGTGAGGCTCACGATATGACAGATGTACCACCGACAGCTTACACACACCAGGGATCCTCTTCTGCTACAGCTATGGCAACCCAGACCTCATTCAACCCCCTTGGTGGATCCTTTAGTGGGGGTCATGGTTGGTCTAGTGGCATTGGTCGTGGTCGTGGACATGGCCGCGATAACCAGAGGAGCAGCAACTGCAACCAGACTGGGAACTTCTGGCAAAGGTGCCCTTCCCTCCAGCGGCAGAGGATGGAGAAACATCAGCACTAGCAGACACAGCTGCAGCAGAGGCAGGTACAGCAGCAGCATCAACTACTACAACAGTTTCCCACAATGCAGCACTTTGGTGGATATGGACCACCTCGGCTGCACCCCTACCATCCCTGTAGCAGCAGAAACCTTTGGAATGCCGCCTTAGCATCTGCTACAGCATCAGCATCAGCCGCAACCGCTACAGCAGATGATGCCACAGCCTGGGCCCTATGGGCTGCCCACGTACTACATTCCACCATTCGCTACTACTCCAGTGCTGGCTCCAGGGTGGGCCCAGCGCGTGTACGATGACATGGTAACCTCGCACACTGCTGGCATGCAGGAGGCTATGCCCACCCCGTCCGCTCCAGAGACCACTGCAGCTTCCCAGCCAGGTCCACGCCTTTGGCACACGCACATCACCACATCACACATCTTGCCCATGCATGAGTGGTTGTTTGATACGGCAGCGTCACATCACATGTCACCTCATTTTCAGTTGTTTATGTCTCTGTATGCCACACACGATGTGGAAGGTGTGTGAACGGGCTCACAAGAGGTGTTGAGGGTTGAGGGCATTGGAACTGTTGCATTGCAAGCACTGGGAGGGGTCATGGGGCTGACTGGGGTTTTGTATGTCCCTCGGCTGAAGGTAAACCTGCTGTCAGGTGGGCAGTTGGATCGCCAATTGGGCATGTCAACGCTGACGCAAGCAGAAAAATGCATGCTGTTTGACGCGTACGGTGCACGGCTGGCTGATCGGCCTCTGCATGCCAACATGTTGTACCATCTGACCCTCCCTGCATTGCCCTCCAACAGTGCTCAGACTCACATCATGACCAAAACAGACCCAAAACACACTGAGCTCATTCACAAAAGACTGGCTCACATCAACACTGAACTGGTCACCGATCTCTTGAAACACCAACCAGCACATGGACTGAGCACTAATGACTGTCCTCACGGCCTGAAAACATCTACTTGTCTCAACTTCCAAGAAGGAAAGGCACACCGACAGAGTTTTCCCTTATCACAACATGTCAGCGAGGCACCCCTTGAACTGGTGCATGCCGAATTCACTGGACCCATGCCGGTCCCCTAAGTCTAGTACGCGTCACTGTTTATTCTGACTATGACAGATGGTTACAGTCGCTTCCGCTGGGCCTTCCTTGCTCAAAACCAAAGCAAGTGCACAACGGGAAGTCATGGAATGGATTCCTCTTACTGAGCGACAAACTGGGTGCTCTCTACACATCCTTCGTACGGACAGGGGTGGGGAATTCCTAGGTCCACTCAAATCAGACCTGAGAACTAGAGGCATTGTTCATCAAATTCACTGCTCCCTATACACCTCAACAAAATGGGGTGGCCGAGAGGTCGCACGGAACAATATTGGGCAATGCTCTGCGCACCCTACTGGCTGAGTCTAGTCTGACCTTTGGATTTTGGGAGGAAGCTGTCAAATGCATTGCTTGGGTATGGAACAGAATAACTCAAGGACCCCAGGACCATCACTCCCTGGGAGAGATGGTTCAAGCAGAAGGCGGATTTACGCTTTGCACGGGTGTGGGGCACAATGGCGTGTGTGTGGTTTGCTGACCCACAACGCAGTCACAAGCTAAGCCCACGGGGCAGCTGGTGTGACTTTGTGAGAGTCTCCCATGCCTCTAGGCATGGAGGTTTTGGGACCCTGTGCAACATGTGTTCGTCAAGAGTCGGGATGGGTCCTTCCTAGAACACATGCCATACAATGCATTCAAGGGCCGCAGGCATGCACCGGTGCTTACCGTCCCTGAACAATACCCTGAGTATGTCAGTGTACCCATTTTTGTCCCCACTATGCAACTGAAAGTCACACCATCATCCACAAGACACAGAGTCATGGCCCAGGTTTCACCAGTCCCTAGGGATTTACTCACACCGACTGATCTTGCAAGCATCAGTGCAGTCTCTTCAGGGTCCCCACCTGGTCTGACCCCAATACAGGAAAATCCTGTTCAACCTGATCCGGTCCGGCGCTCACAACGGAACGTGGCCAGGGTGGATCATAGGCAATTCTACTGCAAAGCTGGTCCTACACAGCCAGTGGCTATCCACCCAGAACCTCTCACCGTTGAAGAGGCAAAGGGCCGCTCAGACTCAGCAGAGTGGGAAAAGGCTGTTATCAATGAGCTCAACGCTCTTCTTGAGCATGAAGTCTACCAATTGGTACCTCTTCCACCCGGACACAAAGCAATTGAATTTAACTGGGTGTTCAAAGTCAAACGGCATGTACAGGGCCTGTTTGAGCAGTACAAGGCCAGACTTGTGGCCAAGGGTTTCCACCGGATTCCGGGGCAAGAATTTACAGACACTTATGCCCCAGTGGGCAAGTACATGTCAGGTCGTGTGTTGCTGGGGGTTGCAGCACACGAGGACTGGGAAAAACACCAAATGGACGTCAAGAATTCTTTTCTGAACAGACTCCTAGAAGAGGAAATCTATGTGGAACAGCCACCAGGGTTCTCAGACGGGACAGACAGATTCTGGCTCCTGTTAAAGGCTGAAACAAGCACCACATTGTTGGAACAAGGAGATCAGCCGTACACTGGAACTTGGAGGGTTTCTACAAAGTCTCTCTGACCCCATCATGTTCATCCGTGGGGTGAACGACGTTCCACTTGCTCTTCTAGTGTACATGGATGACTTACTGATCCTTTCACCCTCTCTCTCTCTCTTTTCCAAGAAAAAAAAGCATTGCTCGCTGCACACTACCGCATGACTGATTTGGGAGAGGCACACAACTTCCTAGGCATGACCACCATGCACAACAGAGCTGCAAGTACCTTGACACTACACCAGGGACGGTTCATAGCACATCTAACGGAACGAATTTCCCACCGCATACAACATCTTTCCACACAGCACTCACCAATGAGTCTAGACGTGTACGGACACCTCCTTGATCTCCATACCACTGAATACGGAACAGAGACAGATCCCAAATTGTAAAGACAGATAATTGGCAGTCTCACTTACCTTTCTTCCACCACCCGACCGGATGTTGCCTGTGCTGTGAACACTCTCCCCCAATTCAGCCAGCAATCACGCAGTGCTCATCAAAAGACTTTGCTAAATATTCAGCGCTATGTGCTTGACACTGCATCCATGGGCCTCGTTTTCTCCCCTGTCACTGGTCCCTTGCTCAATGGATAGTGTGACAGTGACTATGCAGGGGACAGAAATGCACGCGGTCGGGGGGAGGGGGAGGGGGGGTATGTCTTTCGTCTTTGGGGAACCACTGTTTCATGGCGCAGTGTCAAACAGTCATGCATAGCACGCAGCATGGCTGAAGCAGGATACATGGCATTGGGGGAATGTTTTGTTCTTCCATACCCCATGGCCACTGCTATGGATTGAAGGACAGGTTGGGCATGATTTTCTCCCTTGGAGTAAGTCCCCCAAACCTTGTTCGTGGTGCAAGTTCAATAGAGAAACCAGAAGTGTAACGCAATGGATAGCATGTTGGACTTAGGGACAACAGGTCATGCGATTTAGCCTTGATGTGCAAAGGAAGGGTTTTGAACTTCATGCACAGAAGAAATCTCTTGGACATTTCTCCATGCATGAGGAGGATGTGCCACTTGGCGGTCAGTGGATGCGCCAATTGGCGAGCTGGTTAGGTGGTGTGAATTGGCCACCCCAAAAGTGCCACTACCCACACAACTCAGTCGCCAGGCCTAGGACTATATGTACCAGGCTCATTCCTCATTCCAACTACATGATCTGGCCGTAGATGCTCTTCATACAGTTGTCAAACTAAGGAAAAGTACAAAGAAGACACTGGTTGGTCTAAGCCCCAGGAGTTAGTCTTTATCACCTCTCGCGAAAGTGATCAAGTGTTAAGTGGACACAGTTGCTAGCAAGTGATTGCCTAGGAGCTGCTCAGTGTGGAACCGTGGTCCTGAGGGTGATATCTTCTCCTAGCTGAAATGATAGGAGCGTACGGCAGGTGCTATTGTGTTGGCCCTGTTTTCTAGTCCGTTTGCCTCAGGCCGGTTGACAAAGGGTTATGGGCCCACACTGACCACTTGTAAGGCACGCTTTTCTCAACTTTGGTACGCTCTATCCATGTACACATGTCAGCTCCATCAGCTCCATCTACTTCATCAGCTCCAATGGCTGGGCTTGCACTCAGCACATAGGGACCAAGGACAAGATCTGTCCTTGGAGGCACGATCCTTGGGTCCCAACCAGGACAATCTCTGCCCTTGAAGGCAAGACCCTGGGTGTTCTGGTGTGAATGATCTTCTCTGTCTGCAAGTAGACATCGGCTGGAGGGGTAAGCAACGCAACTGCATCTTTAAACCGGTAGCAGAAATCAGCTAACATCAGCCTACATCGGCCTCAACGTAGCAGAGACGCAGATTGCAGACAAGGGTAGCTAAAGTGGCTGGCCCATCAGGACCAGTGGAGGCTGCTCCAGGGCAGTCCTCAAATGCAACAGAGGCTGCCGCAAGGCAGTCCTCAAACTCAACAGTGGCTACCACAGGGCAGACCACCGGAGGAACCGTGATTGCCACCGCACTGCGGCAAGGTCTTGGATCTTTGGGAGGAATCCCAGTCCTTGAGGGGAATAAATTCCCGCTTTGGAGATGGCAGTTCAAGCTGGCAATGAAAATGCGTGGATTCATCAAGATTCTGAAAGGAGAAGAGCAAGATCCCGTGGAGGGCTCATCTGAGCACGAGACATGGACTGAACAAAATGATATTGTCATGTCACTCCTCAGTAATGCAGTGGCCAAGAAGTATGTTCCTGTCATTGCAGGGTTCACACTGGCTTCCGATACTTGTGCCAAGCTCAAGCGTGTGCACCAATCCACCTCCCTCGCAAGCATATTTTTCATCCTACAACGGCTGATCAGCATGCGGGTGAATGAGGGCGAATCAATCCCCGACTTCCTACAGGAGTTTGAAGGACTCCTTGGCGAGGCTCGCCAGATGAATTGGGACCTTGAAGAAAGCATGCAAGCCATGATAATTCTCATGGCACTACCGGAGAGCTGGAGCCCAATGATCACTGTCATGGGTGGTTGGAAGGAGGATGACCAGACGTACACGGCAGTGTCCGAGTACGTGCGGAACGAGGCCATACGCAATAGCGGAAGTGGGGCTAACTTCTCAGCCTATGCCGCATGCTACAGTGGCCGCGGGAGCAAAGGGTCAGCCTCTGGTCAGAAAGGTGGCAGCGGAAGCGGTGGCAGTGGAGGCAACAATGGTGGCAAGGCTCCCAAGCGACAGGGCAACTTCCGCAACTGCGGCAAAGCTGGGCACTGGGAAAGAGAGTGCAGGTCGCCAAAGAAGGAAGACGGCGGAAGCAGTGGGAACAAAGGTAGCAAAAAGGGTGGCAAAGAAGCCACCAACATGATGGTACAGAGCACGCCTCCGGCAAAAGGAGCGGCGCTACTCAGGCCAGGAGCCTTCGGGACCAACTCCGGCATCGACCATCACTCTAGCAACGGTTCAGGTGCGCAAACGGTAGTGTTGTGAACGCAAAGGGCGTGGGAGACAAGATGGTGAGAATCAGCCTCAATGGTGCGGAGAAGGATCTACGGCTACGTGACGTGGTCTACATGCCCTCGTTTGCGACAAACCTCCTGTCTGTGTCAAAAACAACGGATAACGACACGTGGTGTTCACGCAGAAAAAGGCAGTCTTCCTCAATAATGAAGGCACAAGGGTCTTCTATGCTAACAAGGACCTCGTAGCACTGGTTCCATGGGTTGACGGGCTCTACGTGTTGTAGACAACCGTGACAGATAGCTCTGAAGATGAGGGTCATGCAGGTTCGGCAGAGGCAGTGGTCTTGGTACCAACGCATGGGAACACACCAATGGCAACACAAAATGTGCCCTCTACCACCATAGACGAAGATGCTGAGCTATGGCATAGACGCTTCGGGCACGTTGCAAAGAGCACACTCCAAGATATGTAGCAAGAGCAGCTTGTCCGCAGCCTGGAGAGGTGCACGAAGGATGCGACCGAGTGTGGTAACTTGTGTGAACCTTGCCTCCAAGGCAAGACCAAGAGAAAGCGCTTTGTGTCCAACGTTCGCCGTGCAAAATCAGCCCTTGACCTGATTCACACCAACGTGTGTGGACCCTTTTGCACAGCGTCAATTGGTGGCAGCATGTACTTTCTGACCTTTGACGACCACCACAGTCGCAAGGTGTGGATCTACTTCCTCAAAACCAAGGGAGAGGTCAGAGAGAAGTTGCAGGAGTTCGTTGCCATGGTGGAGCGGCAGACTGGAAAGAAGGTTAAGGGAATGCGAAGCTAAGGCTGCACACCAAATCCGGTTCACGAATCTGAAGGTGGATTCGGATTTGAGAGTCCGAATCCACTGTTGGATTCGGATTCGCGAATCTGAATCCAAGATTCGTGAATCCTTGTGGATTCACGAATCTTGGCAAATCCTTGGGGGTGTCCAAGAAAATATACGGCTGCTAAAGAATATCGGATGACCTCTGGTGCAACTCCCATTCTTTGCACTAGCGATGTGGCAGTGCCCAGATCGCTACGGAAGCGAAGCCTGCAGTCAAGCCTGACACCTGATTTGCTCGACGCCAGGCTTCGATGACCTGGCTTGGCCGACGGACGCGTCAGGACTTCGCACGCCAGCCAAATGTAGTTCAAGATCCTCAGTGCTGTGCACTGAATCACCACTCGCTCGTGGAAGACGTGCGAGTAGCGAATTCGTTGTCGCCAGCTTCGTGCATGTGTCAGGCCAATGACCTGGCACATGCACGATTCCCGCAAGTTAGCGTAGTTGTCAGCTTCCGAAGTTTCGAAACTTCAAAAGTTAAATTCATCCACGTCCTCGCTCGATAGTCTTACATGAGCCGGACCAGCTCCATTTTTTTCACCCCCCCCCCCCTCACCCTTTCTTCCTTCCAGGATTCGTTGGTGGATTCTCGAATCCCGAATGAGACCCGACCCTGGATCCGGATTCGTGAATCCAGATCCAGATTTGGGATTTGTGAAACGGATTAACGAATCCAAGGATTTGTGTGCAGCCTTATGCGAAGCGAAAATGACGGAGAGTATGAAGCATGCAAGGGAAGGTTGCGGCAACATGGGATCAACCACCAGCCCACAGCTCCCTACACACCACAAACAAATGGTGTGGCCGAGCGGATGAATCACACCATCCTCGGCATGGTGTGTAGCATGCTCTTTGATGCAAAACTCTAACTGCACTTCTGGGCAGAAGTGGCAAGAACGGCATGCTACATTGTCAACCTGACTCCTGCGGCTGCAGTGGACAGGCGCGGCAAGAAAAAGGGCAAGCAACAGATGACGCCACAAGAAGTATGGTCAGTCAAAGAGGCCGGACGCATCACACCTCAAATTCTTTGGCTGCACCGCATGGGCAAAGGTCCAGGTGGGAGAGGGTGGCAGCAAGCTGGATGCAAGAGCGCGAAAGTGCGTGATGGTGGGCTATGAGACAGCCCACAAGACCTACCGCCAGTGGGACCTGGCAGCAAGAACACTCATCACCAGCCGGGACGTAACCTTTGACGAGAGGAAACCAGGCAATGAAGAGATTCTTGATCACACACAAGCTCTGAAACAGGGAGAGTGGTTGGTGCTCCTGGAGTCAGGAGACCAAGCTCCCGAAAACTGGCAAGTTGTACCAGTGCGGCAGGCCGTGGAGAAGAGTGGAGTGGCAGGGAGAGCGGCAGCGCAAGCTGACACAACGGCGAGCTCTGACACAGATTTGGAGACGTCCGAGGCCTCTGAGACCAGCTCGCAGGCCAGTGGCTCTTCACAAGAGGAAAAAATAACTTCAGGGCAGCCAGCAGCACAGGAGCAACAACAAGGCAAAGATGAGGCACCAGCAATGCAACGTCACAGCAAACAGCAGCAAAAACAAACGCCAAAGTACGACGCTGACATCGGAAGCTGGACTGGACTGGGCTGGTCATGTTTGGCTTAGGGAGAGCCGCTCACTGTGGCTGAGGCGCTCGCAATGCCCGATGTGGCCAAGTGGAAGGAGGCGGTGGACAGAGAGCTCACATCCATCAAAGAAAATGGCACATGGGTGCTTGTGGACAGACCCGCTAACGCTCACGTGGTGGGCTCAAAGTGGGTGCCTAGGCAGAAGTGGAAGCAAGATGATAGCATCGAAAAGTACAAGGCAAGGGTCGTGGTGAAAGGATTCTCACAGCATGCGGGGTCTGAGAAAAATGAGACCCTTGCATCGGTCGTCACGTTTGCCTCCATCAGGTCCCTGCTCGCTGTTGCCGCTGTCAAAGACCTTCAGATCTACCAGATGGATGTGAATATAGCTTTCCTTTACGCGAAGCTGGACAAGGAGGTGTTAATGGAGGTACAGGAAGGTGTCAAAGCGCCTGAGGGTAAGGTTCACAGGCTGGTGAAGGCGTTGTACGGGATGAAACAGGCGTCACGAATCTGGTACAAGGAGATGGACAACTTCATGGCTGAGATCTCCTTCGCGCACTGCAAGAATGACCCCAGTGTCAATGTGCGGGAGGAAGAACGTGGCTTGCTGTTTGTAGCATTGTACATGGACGATCTAATCACGTGTTCTTCTTTGCAGGAGGCCCTTACGGACCTCAAGAAAAAGCTGGCCAGCAGGTCCAAAATGAAGGACATAGGTCTTCTTGAGTACTACCTCGGGATTGTTGTCCACCACAACCGCAATGCAGGCACCATCGAGCTCAACCAGACCAAGTACATCATGGATGTCTTGAAGCGCTACAACATGGAGGTCTGCAAACCTGTCAACAACCCCATGCCCTCCGTCTGCAAGCTCTCCTCCTTCATGTCACCAAGCAACGAGGCAGACCAGCGGGAGATGCAAGACATTCCGTACCAGTCCACCATTGGGAATCTGATGTATGCGATGGTAGGGACACGACCTGACATCGCTTATGCTGTGGGCCAGGTGAGCAGGTTTGTGGCCAACCCTGGGCCAGAACACTGGCAAGCCGTGAAGCGGATTTTTCGCTACCTAAAAATGACTCGGCACGTGGGGCGTTGGTTTGGAGATCTAGAATGATCAGACTCGCTGCGACTAACGTGCTATAGTGAAGCGGACTGGGGAGGGCGGATTGACAAAAGGAAGTCCACCTCAGGCTTTGCCCGCCTTCTCAACGGTGGTGCGATCTCGTGGGCAAGCAAGAAGCAAAACTGCATCTTGCTTTCCACTGCTGAGGCAGAGTACACTGCACTCTCCGAATGTGCAAGGAAACACAGTGGCTTCAGAGTTTTCTTGATGAGATGAAGACACCACAAGAGGAAGCAATGGTCATCCTCATCGACAACCAGAGTGCCATCGCTATGGCAGAGGAAGACATGATCTCCCAGCATACAAAGCACATCAACATTCGGTACCACTACTCACGTGACCTTGTCGCCAAGGGTGTCGTGGAACTGGAGCACGTCGCAACCAAGAAAATGCTTACAGAATTCTTGACAAAGCCACTAGAAAGCGACTTGCATGTTGCAGGCGCTTGAGGAATCGGCATGGTGGACGCAGGAGATGAGAACTAAAGACCAAGACAGCTGACATGCACAAACACAACACAGAACTACAGGTTCATATGGAAGAAAATTACCACAGCAGGTGGCCTTAGGTGCAAGGGAGAGATTGTTCTTCTTTTATGCCCCATGGCCACTGCTATGGATTAGCGAACACGTTGGGCATGCACTGCTCCCTTGGAATAAGTTCCCCAAACCTTGTTCGTGGTATAAGTTCAAGAGAGACACCAGAAGTGGAGGGGGA
>SZWC01008670.1:63132-81494 GCA_023375785.1 Penium margaritaceum
CACACACACACACACACACACACACACACACACACACACACACACACACACACACACACACACACACACACACATACACATACACACAAATACACACACACAAACATACATACACATGTAGATACTGATGATTTCTGGGCTACACCATGTGTGCAAGCATGAGAGCATGAGGGAGGAGCACATACGGAACTATGGAATGGAGCAACCACCCTTAGAAATGGGAGTAAGGGTTCTTGCGGTTTCATCAACCCCGGTGACCTCTGGACCTGGCAGCACTCACTTGCAGGCACACTTTGGTTTTTGACAGCTACACCACCTCTTTCAGCCTCAATTTTCCCTCTCTGTAGTGCTAAAATGCATTTTCTCGATGACCTCCTCTAGGGGTCATTTTCTTTGTCAATTTGCATTTGCTCCATCTTCATTTCACTATGTAGGGATTTTCTTCCTGCATCTAGTTCCGAGTTCACTTTGCTTCATTTTTGTGAGCTACTAGGTATCTCCTAGGTCATTAGAGAAAAGCTACTAGGGAAATTCCTAACCTTACTGCTACTAATGTGACGACACTTTCCAAGTGAGTTGATGCACTAGCAAGCAGGTTCAAGAAACAAGGATTAGGCTAGGGAGACACGCAAAGTATCATAAGCTTTAATATCTTAGTAATTTGAAGAGAAATGACAACTGACAAGAACAAAGCATAAAATTTTTCCGGGGTGCAGGTCGGATGACGCACGCAGCACTGTTAGTCTATGCTAAAACTGGCCCAAACCACTGTTTTAGCCGGAACTTTGCATAGAGGCATCCAAATGCAACACCGTTTGAACCTAGAGATGCCAAATCTTAAGCCACAAACTATGACTGGTCACACGCACAAGTCTGGTATTTATCAGTGGGCACACCGTGAAAAACATGCAAATTTATTTCAAGAGCCATTCCACTAAGAAAAGTCTAGTGATTGAAAAAAAACAGCAGAGCACCCTAACATGTACATGGGACTCCATAGCAACTATGTAGCAGCTGCTGGCAGGTGGAGCCACCACCCGCCGGTGCTCCAACACCAGCTGGGATTGCATTAGGGATGCAGATGAGCATAGTCAAGACTGAGTAGTCACAACAAGCTGAACAAACAGACAAGGATGACTTACATCACAACACTCCCCATGACCTGATGATACGCTTGTTCATACATGTTCAGAACTGAAACAAGTGTGCAACGAGATCTTGGCAGTCAATACACACATAACCCACTCTTAACCACTCTCAGGAAAAGGGTCAAGCCCAAAAACTTGAATGGCCACCCTGAACTTTCTGTGCACCAATGCCTTGGTCAGGGATTCAGTCCGCAATGTGTCTGTGTCGTTCCAGATGACGAATATCAGTTGCTCCACAAGATCATGCACGGAGTGATGCACAAGAGCAATGTGCTTTGTGTGTGTATGAAATGGACCATAGTTCTCTGCAATGGTAAGAGCAATCATGTCGTTACAACACAGAACAATGCAAGGAATAGACTCACACAACTAACAGACGCTGTAGCCATGCCGCCTCACCAGTCCCAACCCCCAGCATAACATAAATGGCCTATGATGAGCTACGTGCAATGCAATCACACTTGCTAATACACCATGACACAACAGTGACACCCAGTAGGAACATGTAGCCAATCTGACTGCGCCCATCTGGGCTCTTGGCCCTATCACTAAGGGCCAAGAGCCCAGATGGGCGATGGGCCAGAGCAAACTAGAATAGGCATAAAAGTAAATGTGCTAAAGGATACTGACACTGGCAGAGGAGTAGGTGTCCTAGAGGGGACCAGCACTTGCGCTAGAGCAGGTGTGTCAGAGGGGACTGACAGTGGACCAGAATTAGGTGTACCAGAGGAGAACGACACCTACACGGGAGTATGTATGCCATAGGGAACTGAAACGGGCACACGAGCTGGTTTGCCAGGGGGAACTGACACTGACAAAGAAGTGAGTGTGTCAGAGGGAACTGACGAGGCCACTGGACTGACAGGCAAAATGGCTGGATCCTCATCATTCGGATACAGGACAGCAGGCTATTGCGTTGCCCTTATTGTCAGCACCATCACGTGTTTCACTAGTTGTGGTCCCATCTGTAACAAACCCAGTCACACCCTCACATCCCCCTATCTTGTCGTCATTTATGTATACGCCCCTGCAGTTGGTGCCTCACTAAGTCTTGTTTGCAAGTCGCAGTGCCTTGAATCATCCCTTTAGGCCCGTGTTGTCAATGCGTCTGATCATTGACCCAACATAGCCTATTCTTGCCTGTGGTCTTGAATCTCTTGGCCTAGTGGCGGCTGTGGTGTAGCCTAACGCCACGCTTGGAGATTCCCTCAATGCTGATGAGTTCTACCGAGCCATTATGGTAGCTGAGCCTACTTGGCCTGTACCATATCCCTCAATTTCCATCGCACTCATTGCAAGTCTTACCACGACACGTGTGCCTGAACCAACAGCTTTACAAAACACTTGCTCCTCTTTAAATGCATCACTCTCGGAGTAGGCCATGCACAAGGAACTTGCTACAATTGAGGAGCATGGGTTTTATGAGAAAGTGAAGTGGGTTTTAAGGTCATGTAAAATCGTTTGGTGTTTTGAAGGAAAGAGAGGCCCAATGACTTAGTGGAATGGCGCAAGGACCATCTCACAGCCAAGAAACTCTCCCAAATGCCTGGTGTGGACTTTGATGCCCATTTGCACCTGTTGACAAGTACGCCATGCCAAGGCCTTGTTGAGTCAGGTGGCTCAGCATGATTGGGAGCTTCACTAGATGGATGTGAACAATGCATTTTTACTCAACAATCTGGAGGAAGAGATCTATCTCATACAACCTCTAGGGTTTGAGGACGGCACAGATAGGGTCTGGTGCCTTACAAAAAGCACACAAAAATCATTGTATGGATATCTCCATGTTGTAGGAACCTCGAGATCTCCGCTACTTTGGAGCAACCAGAGTATCATCGTAGCACAATCGACCTATCTCTGTTTGTGAGTGCTTCCTATTCATCCTTCGTTACTGTCCTGGTCTATGTGGACGACCTCTTGATTGCATCCTCGCGTCCTCGCGTCCTGAGGCTCTCCAGACTCTGAAGGATCTGCTCTAATCTGTGCAAAATATGAAAGATCTTGGTCTAGATTGTGTCTTCCTGGAAATGGAGATTGAGCGAGATTGCTAACGTCCCACACTGCATGTGCTGGTGTACATGCACGCACGTTACGTCAGGATGCTAGGGGAGTGTTTTTTTTATCTGTTGGCCACAGCCCCCTTTGCATCCAGGACTTTGACGCCTGCTTGACAGAGGCTTCTCACGTAAGCGGAACCAGCTTGTCTTGGGGAGCCCGTCAATGTCACGACGTACCTCCAAGTCATTGGCTCTCTCATGTTCCTCAAGACAAGGACATGCATAAATGTTTCTTTTGTTTTGAAATACTTATTGCAATTCTCACAGCATCTGTGTCGGCTCCATTTAAAGGCTGTACTGTGCATTTTTTTGTACGTGGTGTATATCCCACGCCTTGGCTTTTCCTTCCACACGTAGTTCTCTATGGTTGTTGACAAATGCACGGTTAGTAATTGGACCCACGATCGCGATGCACAAAGTTGGTCCGGCTACGTCTTCCTTGTCAGAGGAACAGTTGTCTTATGGTAAAGTGGAAAATACGGTTGCATAGCACAGAGCTCTAATGAAGCTGAGTAAGTCCCGCTTTGGGTTGGGGTCCATGAGAGGGTCTGGTTGTGCCATCTCATGGAGCAGCTGCGCCAACCCATCCCTTGCATCACCATCTGCAGTGACAATGAGAGCACACACCACAAAACAGAAGATGATGGAATGTATCACAAGCGAACAAAGCACATCAACATGAAGCTTCACTATATATGCTAGAATGTTTCACTTGGTGATGTCTGTGTTGTGAGTGTTGACACGCGGCAAAAGCGTGCAGACTACTACACTAGACGCTGTGCAGCGACAAGTTCAAGTTTGCGGTACATACTGTCGGGCTTCTTCTGCTTGCTTCTACTCTTATGTGGTTCATATCCCGCTCTTGTTGTTCCCTCTATCTTTTTGTAGTTCTTCTGTGGCCATGTCTCATGCCCCTTGTTGTGCACTGTCGTCATTGTTTTGTGACCTTTGCCCACTTGTGGTGAGTGGCGTCTGCGGATCATGGGGGAGTGTTGGTGTGTCAGTCACGGTGACATTTGGACTTTTTGCCACGGCTCTCTGGGATGCCAGGACACTCGACGGCTACCTTGACAGCATCAGTACCAGCCAACGTGCCCTCACGTGCTCTCTAGAGTTTTCTCGGTGACCACCTCCCAGGGTCCATTTTCTCCGGGCACTGTCTTTGCTCGTCCGCAATCCAATTGTGTAGAATTCCTGTTTCTGCACCTGGTGCTTCTTTTGGTTTGTCATGCAAAAAACAGAGGAGTCCGTACGCCTGTCCGGTTCTCGCTAGTTATTGGTTTGGAGCTTGCAACTGGGTTTGTCTATTTTCCACAGGTTGGCTGGACTTGTGCACTTTTTTGCACGCATCTAGGTGAAACTATACTCACAGACCTGTCTCTTTGTTTGTTACTGAACTTCATTCATTCGTGCATACATTTGCCATCCTTTCACCAATCCAAGCGTGTTTGTTGTGCTGTGTTGACAGCGATGTGATTTCTCACACAAAATGTCGCGAGGAGGGTTTTCTCATTCCCTCAACTGTTAGAATCAGTAATTCACCACAATCTACAGGTGCATATAGACGCTTGATGAAGTTGGTTCAATATTGACATACTCTGTCCTTGAGCAGTTCTTTTTTTGTGATGATCTCTTGACGAATGCACACACAAGTGAGTGTCACTGCCTTGCTGATTAAATTTTGATACAGAACCAAGAGGTTGTACACTTGGCACAAATACACATCTCAAGGCCAGAGCGTTCAAACGGTATCAGTAACTCTTCAAATGATGAAGTACACACAATACAATGAGCAGCACAAACTGACTACCTCCTTCGTGCTACTATGCTATAAACTTGTATCATACTGGCACTAAGAAATACAAAGTGCGTAATCTAAGCATACCATAGTTGTCCGGTATGCTTGTGTCTCTGGAGTTTCAGCCACAATCGTCTCGGACACTGGAACGGAGGTTGGCAGATGCCCAACACCCTCAATATTTCCAACGGACAAGATTTCCTGATTCTCCCGTAGGTTCTCTGCTTGCATTAATCTTCTGCTTGTTGACCTCAAGAGGAGTCGATGCTCACACCTTGATTACTTAACGGCTCTGATCGATTCCTCCATCTTGGTGTCCCTGTGCACCGCACGATCATCTTTGATAAAACCCATCTGCCCCTCCGGCCGGCACCGTCAATGTCTCCCATCTTTGTGCCACATCAGCTGCGTGGATCGAGAGGAGCTCGCGCTCGCACTCTCAATGTCTTCCCTTGTTTCACCGTTAGGCCACTGCAGTTCCTTGCGCAATTTCTGTCAGCCCTTGTGCATGCCATCGACAATCCTTTGGTAACATGCATTTTCAAGGGAAGGGCCGAGGCAGGCACTGTGAGTGGATTAGACTCCCGACATAACGTAACTGACCCCGCCTCCGGACTAGGGTCGAGAGGGTCAGTAGATAGCCAGGAGAGTTAGGAGAGAAATAAGCCATCTCTCTCCTGCCTATCTTTTTCCTTTTTCCAAGCAATGTCCAGAAGTACGCCATTTTTCATCGTTTTTCAGTTTGAGCATTAAGTATGCCACTTTTGTGCCCAAATGCTGCCGCTTTTCCAGCATCAACTTCTAACTACGGTTCTGGCACCAACTTTCAAGTGCATCTTTCCCCTCTCATTCCTGATCAGCCAGCCTTGCTCAGGAACTAGGTCTCATTGCAGCAATCCAAGTGAGTCAGGCGACAGAAAATAGACTTACCCAAACTAGCGTAGCATCATTTCTATGTGTACATTTGCTATTTCTTCATAAAGGGCCCTTCCTCGTGCATGTGGTGCTTCTTTCGGATTGTCATTCGGACAACTGAATACCTCATACATTTCCATAGTTTGTTATGCTTCCTGTCTGCAAACTGCTAGGTCTCTCCCGGACAATTGGGTGATTTTTTGAATCGTCTTGATGGAAGTTGAATTCCCTAGGAATAGAGTAACCCCCTGAGTAACGTTTTGTGTGAAAGCACAATGTATAGAACAATTGTGATAGACTGTACTCTGAAAGGTGGAGAGACAGTAAAGATATGTTTTGAAACATAGAAGATCAGTTAGGAAACAGTAGACAAGTGTATGTATCTAGTCTTACCCACGTGCGTGCAACTAAGCGCGTGCATCCAACCAACCGTTCAGAAGATAGGCTAACCTAGCTGCAAGCTCAAAAGCAAAAGCAAGAGGGAACCTGACAGGCGTACGGCTCTTTGGTTTTCCAAATGACAAAGCATCAGGTGTAGAAACAGAAACTCCACGGAATTTCATCATGAACTCGCAAGGATAGTGCCACTGAGAAAGTGGACCCTGGGAGGTGGTCACCAAGAAAACCCTGGAGATCCCTTGAGGGCACGCCTGCTGGTGTTGACGGTGCTCCTCGATTGCAACAAGTTCCTCGTGCATAGCCTGCTCCCAGATAGTTGCATCTGCAATGGAGCGTGCTTGTTGTAATGTATTTGGTTAAGGTACACGTGTCGTGCTGGCACTCGCAACGAGTGCGGTGGCCACTTACGGATGTGGCAGAGGCCTGGTAGAACCAGCTGTTGCAATGGCTTGATGGAACTCATCAGCAATTAGAGAGTATCCAAGAGCGGTGTCAGGCTGTATCGCAGCTTCCATCAAGAAAAGAACGTCAAGACCAATGACAAGTTTAGGCTGTGTGGGGTTTGCGAAAACACCGTGAGCTGGTTGGACGGACTGCACGGGCCATGTGGGGTCAACCAAGGCTACACGACTGGGAGACGGGGCGCATTGAGGTGTACACTACAAAGGTCTCAGAGGATCGCATGGCACGTGAACAAACAACAACGAGATGGGGGCAGGGAGGGTGTGACTGGGTTCGCTACTGATGGAACCACAACTGTTGACATAGACAAAGACGCAATAGGAGATGATGCAAATGCGGTAGGAGATGATGTAGGTGATGCCAACGCAATAGGAGATGACGCAAGTACTGATGAAGACGCGACAAGTGATGAGGCACGCATTGACACCGATGCAACCGGAGAGAACATTGATGGCAACACGGACGCGGGTGACACTGGCGACAATGTAGCCATGACAAGAGGTGATGTAGGCGACGAAGGAGACGGGAGATGACGTTGTCAACAACACAGATGCGAGAGGAGGTACGATGTAGCAGGATACATAGTGCAAACACTAGCGAAGGGCACTCCACATACACCACCTCCCCCTAGACAAGAGAAGGGCGGAAGCAACGGAACAGAACAAAAAACGTCTTGAGAAAAGGTGCTCTCAAAGACGAGAGCATCACGAGACTCAATTACCCGACCACGCTCGGAGTCCCAAAAGCGCCAAGCCTTAAACTGAGAGGAAATACCAAGGAAAGTACAAGAGCGACCTCAAGGGAAAGCTTGCCATTGTGTTGTTCTTCAGGGAGCCAAAAGCTGATGATGTTTTCCTAGACACGAGCGAGGCAAAGGTCAGCACGAAGACCACACCATTGCTTGAAGGGCGTGACATGACGAAGCAACAAACCGTGAAGAACACAGTTTTAAAACCACGTGATATAGGACATGGCCTAAAATGCATATAATGGAGGGAGGCAAGACTTGACAAGAAGGGTGCGAACACCGTCAACAAGAGTGTGGTTCAACGTTCCGACACTCCATTCTATTGTGGTGTATATGAAGGAGAGAGGTCTGGATGCACTCCTTCAAATTAGAGGAAGCGGGCCGTGGGACCCATGAACGCCACACCATGATTGGAGTGGAATGCTACCAGCTTACACTGGTAAACACAATGAGCCTGGAAAATACAAGACTTGATCGTGGGCCCAACATTGCTTCTATGGCAAAGGACAAAGATCCAGTGAAAGTGAGAGAAATCATGGGTAAGGCACACGACGTACTGACCAACACTAAACTTATCAGGGAGCAAGCCCATGATGTCCGCATGGAGAATGACAAGTGGGTGCAGCGTGCCGGAATCAGACGAAGGAAAGGACGGGTGATGCAACTTGCCTTGTGCGTAATAAAGACATTCAGCAGTGCATGGGACAGGGAATGGGCCATGGTTAAGGCCAACAACAGGCTAATGACATAAAAGGTTATGGAAGGCCGGTTTTATGCACATGACATAGGCAGCGATGGAGCAAACGTGTTTGTGCATGGGAAAGCACGGCAGCAACATGGACATGTGCTGCTCTAGTGGCTGACAACAACGGTGCAAACAAGGACACCTGATGTATTTTTTCACAAGATAGACCACGAAGAACAGGATGGCCGGACAACAGTAGCGACACAGTATCAACGGCATGAGATGCGATGAAGTCCATGCCCTGGTCATCCAAGACAGTGACAGACAAAAAGCAGACCTCAAGCGTAAGGAAAAGGTGAACATCAGGCAAGAAGATGTCACCTGATGGACCAAAAAAATGCCGGACACTGACGTCTTGAACTAGCAACATCGGGCTAGAGCCAGTGCGGACGAAGCGTACGTCACCGACAGGCCCCAACGTGACAAAGGCGGCATAAGATGACATCATGTGATGAGTGGCTCCTGAATCAATGATCTAGAAGCCACTCGACACACGAAAAGGGGCGGTTACATGACACTGTATGACACTACAAGCTAGGACAGGAGAGGACATAGTACAACCAGAGGTCATAGCAAGGAGATGGAGGAGGGTAAATAACTGTCAATGTTGAAGCCACTTCATAGATGACACAACCCCACCATCTGACGCGCCCCAAAGGACTTCATCTGAAAAATAATAGTGACTCTTGGACATGACAGTCAAGCTCACACCAGAGGAGACAACTGGAGGCCGAGGAAAGGAAAGGAACGGGAAGGCTGGAGCAGACGTGTCTGGACGATGCGGTGGCTTGGGAAATGGTTGAGATGGTGCTGCAACGAAGGATGGAGCTGCGGGCTAGAGCCACGATGGAAGGGTGTATGAGGACGAAGGTGGCATATAGACCGTGAGGTAGTGTGGTGGTGGAAGCCAATGCCATCCCGAGTAGGGTACCACCACTGCTGGGGACGTCGGGGTGGGCATTGGAACAACCAACATCATGACAACAGTGGTCTCCCACTACACAGGGTGTGACTCCCATATGCGAGGGTCTCCATTGGAAGAAGAAGGAATAGAAGACAACATCTAAGGAACTTGTTGCCCTGTGGCACCGGGACAAACCCCGGATGCTCGGGTCTCGGTTAAGGAACAAAAAAAAGAGGAAAAATGAAATTAGAAATAAGTAAAAGAAGAAAGGAAATGTAATGTTTTGGCACACCTAGACTCTCGACAGCCCGCTCCAGTTCACCCAGGATGGGTGCGCCATGGAGGGAATGACTAAACTTCTTTCTTTTGCTGGATGCAAGCAAGCTCCAGTCCGTCGATCAACAGGCTCGTTGATCGACGGACTTGTCAATCGACGGGCGTGTCCATCGACAAGATCATCAATTAAGGGGTTCTTCGATGAATGAGCTTGTCGGTCTATGGGCTTATCGGTCGGCGATCCCGTCAACCGGCAAAAAGTAGGCACGGAAGGCAGCTTCTCACCTGCTATGCTGCTGTCATCTACGTCAATCATTGTAGTTGCTACCGCTCATGTGAACCTACTGCTGCTGATGCAGCTGTTTGTGCTGCTGTTTTGATGTTGCTTCTACTGCTTCTCCCTGCTACTGCGGCTGCTGGCGCTGCCAATGCTGTTGCTACTACAATAGTTGCACTAAAACAGCTACCTCTATTGCTCTTGCTGCTAGTGCTACTATTGCAGCTGATGCTACTGTTGTTGAGTTTGCAGATGCTGCTGATTTGGCGGCCAAAGAGGCCATCGTTACGCTTGCAACTACTTCTACTGCAACACTGCCAATGCTGTTGTTGTTGGAGCAGTTGCACTACAAAAGCTGCCGCTATTGCTGGTGCCTCTGGTGTTGCTGTATTGCTGCTACTGTTGCTGAGGCTGTGGGTGTTGTTGCTCTTGTTGGTTTTCACGAACCTCTCATTGTGCTCTGCTGTATCCTCCTGGCTTGTGTACATCAGCATGCAGATGAGTGACGGCAAGTCAGAACGCTGCTCGATCATCATCCGGTGGAGCCGATGCACACTGAGGTCCACACACATCTTGCTGAAGCCTCTTCTCTAAGACGCATGATGTTCTCACCTCCATCTGCGGGCCTCCTCAGCAGTCACCCCGTTGGTGATCATTGCCTCTGCAGACACTATCTGCGTGTGTCTTGTGCCAGATCTGGCTGCACGGTTTCACCTGCAGCATCATGTTCTGCTTAGGGTCCGAGTTTTAGATTATTCGAGCAACGTTGTGGCTGGGTCATTTTAGCCTAGACACAGCCTGGGTTTGGGCAGTCATAAGTCCTTGCTGCCATTTTTCTGAATGATTCTGACTGCACAACTGTGTTTGCAGTGTGGGCATCTAGATATGGTCCAATTTTAAGGGAAAATGGACGACGCCCGGGTTTGGGGTTGTCCGCTGCCTGGCAGGGCTCACCAAGAAAACTCAGCCTGCCAGGAAAACAACGAATTTCCTTATTGGTTGGTAACCTGAGTAACAAGCTCTATAGAGCCGAGCTAGGCCTAGTTCAGTGAGGGGTCTTGCAGTTGCATCTAGTCTCAGTTTCTAATCCATTCATTCTCAGTTCTTTATGCCTTTCTCCCACTAACTCCTCGGCGCTCAGTTTTCCTCTCATTAGTCTCAGAGTAGCTAGAGGGGGCAGCACTGTAAAGCAACGAGAGTGGGGCCATGCCTACTCCAACACCGCTGCAGCCCAAGCAAGCCGCTTAAGGATAGTTTCTAGCTTGGTATCAGAGTCAGGGCGCAGCAGAAGTAGCACATCTAAGCGGCAGCAAGGCGTAAAGCTCCCAGTCAACACCGGCGGTCCCAGGAACGCACCCGTGTAGGGGAAAATCTGCCGGATTTTCTTGGCAGATTCAACCCGTTTGATGGCATCGTCAAAATACTTTCCACATAGGAGAATTGCTGCCAAAATGTTTTTGGTAGCACTAACCCTGCAACGGCGGTAGCGTTGGCGGACTTGTGGCCGGCAAACTGACGAGTGATGCCGTGACGGCACCGACGCACGTGGCGACGACACCATGGACAAGGGAAGTTCCTCATCTTCCCCTTCCCCTTCTCTCCTTTGTTGATGCAACTACGACAGGAACAATACCTAGCAACACAACAACTACAACAGCAGTAGCGGTGCAGCCGTAACAGTCGCAACATGAGTTGTGGCAGCAACTATAGTAGCAACCGTAGGATAGCTACAGCTGGTGCAGCACCAATAGTAGAGCCACAGCCACAATAGCACCAGCAGTGTAAGCACGATTGCCACAGCAGCAGCCACAGTAGTAGTCGCAGCCGAGAAACAGTCTTAGCAGCAGCATTACAACAGCTGTGTTAATAGCTGCAGCAGAAACAACGGTGTAGTAGTAGCTATAGCAGCAATAGCAGCACAACACCTGCAACAGCAGCCGTAGTAGTAGCAGCTAAAGCATCAGCCGCAACAGCATTGGGAGCAACAACTACCACAGCAGCAGCAGTAGTAGTGGCAGTGGCGGCGCAGTAGCAGTCACGTCAGTAGCAATAGCATAGCAGCCACAATGATTGGAGCAGCAGTAGCAGCAGCGGTACAGCAAGAGCTGAAGTAGCAGCAGGAGCGGCGTGGCGGTCACAGCGTCAGTAGCGACTCGCTTTTCACATCAACAACAGCGAGCCATTGCTGACTTCAGCCGTCATCGGCTGGCATCACTACAGACGTCCCTGTTGACGTCACTGTTGATGTTAACAATAAAAAAGACTATAAACTCAAACTAGGGCCATGGCTGAAAGTCTTAGTGGGGAGGGGTCTTCCTCTTTTTTTGATCACCCACTGGTCCCCCTTTCCTATAGCAGTTGTAGCATCTGCAACACCAGCAGCAGCAATAGCAGCCACTGCAGCAGCAACAGCCACCCCTACTGCCATAGCAGTAACAACAACAATAGCATCAGCAGTCGCAACAGCAGCTGTAACAACAACAGCACCTGTCGTTGTAGCAATAGTAGCCCAAGCTACCACCGCAATAGTAGCAGTAGTAGCACCACCACCAATAGTAGTCATAGTAGTAGCAGAAAAAGCACCAAAAGTAGCACCAGCAAGAGCAACAACAGCTTACAGGCTTTGTTGCTGGCCCCACTGGCTTGCCTGACCCCCTGGCTACCATTCGTCAACACCTTGCCGTACTGACGCAGCAACTTGCAGCATAGCAGTTGCCAACACCAGAGAGCCACGCGTGCGTCCCGGCATCCTTCCTTCCTCCTTGGCATACTTATCACGATGTTTTTGCGGCCACGCATTACTTGGCGCAGCGACAGACCCAGCGCCAGTAGCGGACTATGACTTTAGTACTTGGTCCCACTTTGGGTGCGGGCTATAGGCCAAGAAATTTGAAACCCCGCCCCCGCCGCTCCAGGTCGACGAGTGTTTCCATACCTGGGAGCTCAGCTTCCGCATCTAGGCATAGGGCAAAGGCTTGTGGTCGTACTATACTCTCCCGTACGATCCCTCTTAGGCCGACCAACTGCATGATGTTGGTCATGTAGTACGCGCTCTCGTCCCGGTCGCCTCTCTGGCTACATTCCTCACCATTGAGCCCTTTCTCTGCGACTTCACTACCGGAGGGATTCCAGACCCCGCAGTCACGCGGCACGTCCTCACATGCCCTCAACACCTCTCTAGCTAGGCCAAGACAAGCTCTCTACTCCCGGAGTTCAATTCCCTGTACATGGGGGAGACTGAGTCGGTCACCTCCAACTGGCAACAGGCGGAGGAAATCCTCCGTCGTGTGGGTGACGCTGCTCCACCTCCTTTTGCTGTGCTCCTCTCCATCAAGCATGGTACTACCGCCGTGTTTGTTGACATCTTCGTTTACCACACCTAGGACGTCCTCACCGCGATGGCAGCCCAGGACAGACTCATTGAGGAGGCTTGTCTAGAGTCGCACATCCATCGAACAGAGTCCCTCACCTCTCTTGTCGTCGCCTCCGTAGCTGTTGGCGCCCCCTTGCAGCAGCTACATCCACCAGCTCCTCATCATTTGGGAAGAAGAAGCGATATCACAAGAAGGGCAAGGGCCTCCAACAGCAGGAGACTGGTTCAAATGGTGGCGCCCCGGTCTGCCACAACAGTGCCTAGCGAAGACACGGGTGGTACACAGGCCCGCTCTCGACGGACGAGGCACGCATCATCGCCCCCATGCGTGGCCAGCATGAGCATCGTCTCATTGTTGCTGCCGTGGCTATCGCCGCCCATGATATGCATCCACTCCGTCCGGCAGCTCCACTCCTCCGGCAGTCGCACCGATCCTGACATCTCCGGCCCTCCAATAGCCACATCTTTAGCCGGCAGCGCCTCTCTTTTCATCACCGATGTACTCTCCCTCCCTTTTGAGCTCCAGTGCTATCACACCGTAGTCGTTCCATTCCCCTAGGCCCTCTAAACATGAGTGCTAGTTGGAGCAACTTTTTATCCTCCAGCTCAGCCTGCCTTGTCCTCCCCCCCAGGGAAGTGCGAATTGTGACAGCGCGTATTCCCCTGTCCCGCCTTGCATGACTGAGACTGAGCTACGGTCATGCCCTACTTCATCACTTGTCCTGTCATCTTTCAATGTCTACCCTCCTTCTCTTCTCTGTGATGACATGGCTTGATCATTGGCAGCCTCGGTTCACACCTTAATCTACCGTGTCTGCATCTCTTACCCACTGCCTTGTGATAGTTAGCGACCTGGTGAGACTAGTCCAGGACTCCGCGGCCACGTATCACATGACGGCCTCTCAGGAGGCCTTCAGTGTGCTTGGTCCTGTTGCCGATGTTTCGTGTGTCCAGACGGGCTTTGGGCAGGTGTTTCCTTTCCGCGGTGCCAATGTCACTCGTTTCTGAGGTCCCGCTAGGGACGTCTTTGTGACCGATGTCCTCTTCGTCCCTCGTCTTGAGCTCAGCCTCCTCTCCGTCACACCCCTCAAACGCATGAGCATGGACGTCTTGCACTCTCGTGGTGTTGGCACTGTGTCGTTGCGTCTGTCTAGTCATGTCGTCTTGCACGCCAATGCCGGTGGCAACATGTGGCACACGCTTTGTCTATCCTCCCCATCGACCGACATGGGCCATGTGTTTATGACCAGCGCATTTGCTCTATAGCACACCCGCCTTCTACACAACCACCTTTGCCACGTCCATTTGGATGCCATCGATAAAATGCTCTGCATCCAGTCGGCCAACAGCCTTGACTTCGCCTCCTTTCCCTTGCCGTGTCCCACTGAGTACATTTATTGCGTTCAAGAGAAGATGTACCGCTCGACTTACCCTCTGTCCTCCTCTCGTGTGTCCGTCCCTTTGGACTTGATCCACTCCAATGTCATGGGTACCCTTCCCACGGATTCTGTCGGGGAGCACGAACGCTATGTCCTCACCCTCATCAAAAACTACTCCCGCTATCGTTGGATCTTCTACCTTCGGCAAAAGAGCAATGTTGCTCCCACCATTTGGGGTTGGCTCGTCGGTGTAGAGTGTGAGCATGGTCGTCCTCTTCACTGCTTCTACTCTGATTGTGGTGGCGAGTTCATGGGAGAGACCACGACCTTCCTCGCCTCCCATGGGATCCATCATGAGACCTCGGCACCTTACACGCCGGCCTAGAACGGCATCTCCGAACGGTGGAACCGCACCATGGCCGACGCCGTGTGTACCATGCGGGTGAAATCCGGTCTCTCTGATTGCTTCTACTTTGAGGTCATGGCTTACATGACGTGGGTCTGGAACCGGATTCCCCACGGACCCCTTCCCTGCCAGTCCACGCCTTACCAGCACTGGTGTGGTCTGCGGGCTGATCTTTGCTCGTCTCGTGTTTGGGGCTGCATGGCCATTGTGTGGTAGCCCGTCCCATAGCAAGGCAGAAAACTCGCTCCTTGCGGGCACCCCAAGGCCCTCGGCTTCAGAAAATTGGCTGTTATTGTAGATCTCTACTTGTGCTCTGCACTTACTTGCGCCATGCTCCATCATGAGCACCGTCACGCCGTCACGGTCGCGATCACGCACATACCACCTGGGCCTTGAGACGCACACGCCCTCATTGTCCGCCCCACAGTACGCCTGAAGGAACCAACCACCCTACGCGAGGCTTGTGCTTATTCTAAAGCCGCACACTATGGGGCTACATGTGCCGACGAGCTTGCCGCCATCCAACAGCATCAGGTTTACAAGCTCTTCCAGCTCCCTACAAACCGCAAGGCTATCGGTGCCAAGTGAGTCTGATGGCGCAAGTGGAAGCCCGATGGATCCCTGGACAAGCACAAAGCCTGTCTCACGGTCAAGAGATTTTCTCAGGTCCCTAGGATCGACTACGACCAGATATTTGCTCCGGTCAACCGGCTCTCCACTAGCCGGGTGTTGTTTGGTCTGGTTGCCCAGCATGGGTGGGAACTACGTCAGATGGCCGTGAGTAACGCCTTTCTCCATGGCTCACTAGAAGGCAAGGAACTCTACATTGTGCAGCCCCCAGGTTTCCACAACATAGGCAGGGTCTTGTAACTGCGGAAGGCCCTCTATGGCCTGAAACAGTCGCCTTGCTGGTGGAACGAGGAGATTAGTCACTTGCTTCTTCGCGGCAGCCTCCTTCGTAGCACGCAGACTCCGCACTCATCATCAACCAGAGAGGCCAGCCCTTTGTCGCTGTCCTAGTCTACGTTGACAACCTCCTTATTGGGTCGCCGGACGTAGCTGCCATCCAGCACGTCAAGGACGTGGTGCATGCCGACTACCACATGAAGGACCTCAGACCTACCAGAGTGTTCCTAGATATGGAGTTGGAGCATGACCGCTCCAAGGGTGTCCTACACATCCACCAAGCCGCCTACGTCTAGTCCCGGTTCATTCGCTTTGCTAAGGATCTGGCTCTCGTGTCGAGCGCATCCTCACCCATGTCGCCCGATGGTTTGTGAGCAGCCCTCTCTGTACTTGACTGTGTATTTGCTTTTCCTAGGGAAGTCTTGCCTGTTTGGTGGATGTGCTCGTTGCCCGCCCATGTACACTGCGCCTGTGAGTCATGGGGGAGTGTTGGTTCTCACGCACCTCTCATTGTGCCCTGTTGTGTCCTCCCAGCTTGTGTACATCGGCGTGCAGATGACTGATGGCGAAACGGGAAGCTGTTGGAGCGTCATCCAGTAGAGCCGACGCACACTAAGATCCGCACGCATCTTGTTGGAGCCTCGTCTCTCAGACGCATGACATGCTCAGCTCCATCGGCAGGCTCCTTAACAGTCACGCCGTTGGTGGTCACTGCCTCTGCAGACACTACTTGCGTGCGTCTTGTGTCAGATCATACTGCATGGTTGCACTTCCAGCGTCATGTTCTGCTTAGAATCCGAGTTTTGGATTATTCGGGCACCGTTGTAGCTGGGGTCATTTTAGCCTAGACGCTGCCTGGGCTTGAGCAGCCATAACTCTTTGCTGCTATGTTTCTGGATGATTCTGACCGCACGACTGCGTTCGCAGCATGGGTATTTAGATATGGTCCAGTTTTAAGGAAAAACGGACGATGCCCGGGTTTGGGGCTGCCGGCTGCTTGGTAGAGCTAACGGAGAAAGCTCAGCCTATCAGGAAGATATAGAGTTTCCTGATTGCTAGGTAACCTAAGTTACCAGCTCTTCAAAGACGAGGTCTGTGAAGGGTCTCTCAGTTGCATTTAGTCTCGGTTGCTAATACATTAAATCTTAGTTCTGTCTGCCTTTCTGGCGCTAACTCCTTAGCGCTCACTTTTCCTTTCACAAGTCTTATAGTAGCTAGATGGGGTAGTAGTGCAAAGCAACGAGCGTGAGGCCATGCATACTACAACCACGCTAGAGCCCCAACAAGCCACTCTAGGATAGTTCCTAGCTGCTGTGGCGGCCAAAGACACCGCTGTTGCTATTGCTGGTGCTTTTGCCGCACGTGGCTACCAATCCAGCCGCTATTGTTTCTTGAGCCATTGCAACAACTGTACTTGGCTTGGCTGTTGTTGATGTTGTGGCGACCTAAGACGCCGTCACTCGTCTATCCCGTCACCGCCAAGATGGCCGCTGTGACGAAGGGAAGTGTCAGAAAAATTCATCAACATTCCGCTTTCGGGAGGACTACGTGACGGGAGCCCTAAACTCAGGGCCTCCACGTCGCCAGGACTTGTACAGCCCACTTAGCCCAGCCCAACCCAACCCACATTCCTCTAGTGCCGCTCTTGCGTGCTATTTGGTGGTAGAAAGAGGTTGTGTGTCTATCTACTAGCTTTGATACCAAGAGAAAATAGAGGGAACCCCTGAGTAATGTTTTGTGTGAGAGGGCATGCTGTATAGAACACGTGACAGACAATACTCTGCAAGGTGAAGAGACGGCGAAAAAAATGCTTTGAAAAGTAGAGGATCAGTTAGGAAGGAATATATGAGTGTATGTATCTAGTCTCACAAACGTGCGCGCAACAAACCGCACGCGCCCAACCAACTGGTCAAAAAATAGGATAGCTCGGCTGCAAGCTCCAAAACAATCGCAAGAGAGAACCGGACCGGCGTACTGGCTCCTCGGTTGTCCGAATGACGAACGGGAAGAAGTGGTGTAGAAACGGAAACTCCACGCAATTGCATCATGAACGCGCAAGGATAGTACCATTGAGGAAGTGAACCCGGGGAGATGGTCACCAAGAATGCCTTGGAAAATTGGTAAGGGCCCTCTTGCTCTTGTTGACATAGTCGAAGGAGCCGTCGGGTGTCCCTGAATGCACTGGAGGTGTGAAGTCCAGAGGTCACTACGACTGACACACCAACAATGTGCACGTGGCCACCCTACTCGGGAGTACAAACCCACGACTCTTGTTATTCAGCAGCTTGAGCCATTGCATTTCTAAGCCTTATCTCACCACCACTGCATCAAACCTGATGCGCTGTGCTCTGTGCAAAGCACCCTTCCGACATAGAATGTTGCTTGTGAGATTTCTCTATTCCCCTGATTTTAGGCAAACATCTATCCAAAGTCAATGCACCATTTGAATTGTGCCATGGGACGTGTCTCAATCTTTCTCGTGAACATACAAAGTCTCCACATGACATGGAGTGAGGGAACTACACAGACATACACACACGCGCGCAGAGAGAAAGAGAGAGAGAGAGAG
>SZWC01008671.1:52643-83204 GCA_023375785.1 Penium margaritaceum
CGGGAGACCCACAAAGGTCGACTGCATATTGCCTCTGATAGATTGTTCACTCTCTCTGTGGTCGAGACCCGGGTACACGGTGGTTTGTACCGGTACCTCGGGAGACCCTGTACTGGTTGGTCTAGTCTTAGGGACCTCTTGACAGACATGTGTAGTCTGCGTGTGGCTGAGACCCGGACGCCCGGTTACATGTTCCGGCGTCTCGGGAGGCCTAAACTTACCTAGCTTGGCTAGACCGTGATGCTAGTGTGTCACCGTATATTCTGGTTGTGTTTGGGGTATATTTGATATTTTCCTGTCGGTCGAGACCCGGGCACACGGTTGACTGTTCCAGTGCCTCGGGAGACCTCCAGTTTATGGTTTCATGTTCTAGGACATGTGTATTCCCCGTTCGTGCTCTTTGGTGCGGCGGGGATGACGGGGCCTGGTGGGCTAGCCGCCAGTCCCCAGTACAAAAGCTCAGTGTAGGGCTCATTGTACTTCTCCTTGATTCTTAATTCGTTTGTTCCAGACTTAGCCAAATCTTGGCGCTGCACTTCTCTCTCTCACCACCAGAGCTCATGTCTATTCCAACATGGGCCTGCATGCCCTAGACTCATCTTAGCAAAGCTATGGTGTGAGGATAGAATGGAGCAATGGGGTGGGGACCAAGAAAGGTTGAGCACCATGTGTATAGTTCCATGCGAGAGTGAGAGTTGCAAAGAACGAGTCACAAGTAACAGCCCTGCTAGCGGGCGAGAGAGATAGTGACGAGCGGGGGCGGCGAGCTCCTCCTCCCTCGCACTGCGAGGCACGGAGGAGCCTCGATCTCGACCTCGGCCCTGCTGGCGGATTTTTCCTGTGAACCTGCAGGAGACAGCATTCCGCCGAGACAACCTATGTGTCATGAACCGGGGTGCTCACCTCCCCCCCTACCAAAACAGTGGCACTAGGAAACCTATTGTTAATGCAATGAGAAATACGTGTCTATGAAGTATTTCTGTCATGAGCCATCATGGTAATTGTCATGGCTCCGTCTCTTGTGTACGTGTCACCACGAGGGACGCTGTGGTGTCGGCGCCAGTGTCACTCCAACATCAGTCACCTGCATCAATGAGATGGATGTGCAGCGAGGCCAGAGGTCACGACACGTCTGTGATTCACAAACCAACACTCCCCCATGACCCACAGCCGACGCACACAAGCACAAGCTCACGGGCACCACATGTGTCACAAAATGTGACTAACGACTGTACAGATGCACACAACAACCACTCATCCAGGGTCGCCACGAAGACACAACAGTCCCACTGCATGCACGGCTACCTTGAAGACATTGTTGCTGAGTGCCTTCGTCAAGAAGTCCGCTCTCTGCTGTCGTGTGTCGACCCAAACGATCCGGACATCACCTGCAGCAATGCGCTCACGCACAAAATGATGCTCAACATTGATGTGATTCGTGCGTGTGTGATGCATGTCATCATGTTCTGCAATTGCTTTGGTACTCCGGTTGTCACAGCGCAACGTGATGCACTGGACAGGGACGCGCAGTTGCTGAAACAAGCGACACAGCCACACACTCTTACACGTCCCGGCACCAAGAGCAACATACTTAGCCTCAGTGGAACTACGTGCCACACAACCTTGTTTGCCACTTTTCCACGACACAGCGGTCCCTCCGACCAGAAAGATGTAGCCTGTACGGCTGCGAGCATCCGTGTCAAGGGCCCAGTCACTGTCTGTGTAGCCATCGACTACAACCAACGGCTGTGCCTGGTAGCACAGACCGGTCCGGGCAGTGGAGAGAGCGTACCTGACGACGCGCAGTGCAGCCTCGAGGTGCCGTGCTCTAGGGCACTGAGAGAACTGGGCCAGGAAGTTCACAGAGAAGGCGACATCCACTCTGGTCGTTGTCGCCAGGTACATGAGTGACCCGATGACGCGGAGATAGTCCATCACGTCGACTGCCTCCCCCAGCTTAGACACGTCCAGTGTCTTCAGCAACTTCTGCCCAGCTGGCGTCATAGGCGTCGACGCTGTTGGGGTGGACTCAAGCAGGGACGCAAAGCGCTCGCCCAGGCTACGGACGTACGTAGCCTGGTGCACATGAAGGGTGGGACGCGACCGGTCACGCTCAAGCTCGATGCCCAAGAAGACACGAGCAGGACCGAGGTCCTTCATCTTGTACGTAGACTGGAGGAGGCTCTTCACTGACCTGACAGCATCCTGGCTAGGCGAAGCTATCAGCAGGTCGTCCACGTAGACTAGGACAGCCACGAACGGCACAGATGGTGGAGTCACAAAGAGCGAAGGGTCCACCGTATTGCGTTGGTACCCTCCTCTCTCGAGGGTGGACGTGATCTGGTGGTTCCAGCACCGAGGCGACTGCTTCAGGCCGTAGAGGGCCTTCCGCAGTTGCCAGAATCTGTCAGTGCCATCGGAGAAGCGTGGAGGCTGGACCATGTAGATCACCTCATCCAGCTGTCCGTGCAGGAATGCATTGTTCACGTCCATCTGTTCAAGCTCCCAGTCATGGTGAGCCACGAGACTCAGCAGCGCTCTGGCTGTGGTGTACCGTCCAACCGGTGCAAACGTTTCATCGAAGTCGATGCCTGGGACCTAGGAGAACCCCTTCGCCGTGAGCCTCGCCTTGTACTTGTCCAGAGCGCCATTGGGTTTGTACTTCCGTCGGAAGACCCAACGAGCGTCGATGGCCTTGCGACCAGGCGGTAAGTCAACTAACTCGTAGACCGCGTGATCATCCAGAGCGTTCAGCTCATCACGCATGGCCGCCTCCCACTGTTGGGCATCAGTGGAAGCATGTGCTTGACGCACCGTGGTCGGCTCAGGTGGTGGAGCTGTGGTGGCTGACGCAGCGTGACACTATGCAATGCTACTCGAAACAGCCACCTCCAATTCGTGTGCATGCACTGAGGCAAGGAGGGCATAGCCAAGGCAGAGCTCGGGTGGACAACCCCTGTGGCCAAGCCTATGGCATCCATGCCCGTAGGGAGGACAGGCGACAGCCCCGTCGGAGAGGGGGGGGGGCGTGCTGAGACCGTAGGGCCAGAGCGTTGAGGGAGTGCACGAAGGCGCCCGCCTCGGACAAAAGGGGAGACTGGAGCAGGACCATTGATGGTCAGTGGCGGAGATGGACCAACCGCATGAGGAAGGGAAGAGACACGTGAGGCGGCCACCGGAGGCGTGACCGGACTGGACGGAGGAACAGGTGAGGGGACCGCAGCTGACTGGACAGCGTCCGAGACAGGAGAGGACGGGGCCGCAGAGGAGCTATTGGAGGACGGGGAAGAAGTGGGCGCATGACCGGACGACGAGGGCGGCGAGCTGGGTGCCGGACCAGATGACAAAGACTGCAACAAGGGTGAGAGCTGTGGTGCAGCAGCAGGGACTGAAGGGATGGCATGACTGACTACCCCCCCAGCCGAGAGAGGTAGGAGAGAGGAGGCAGGGGGCAAGCGACTGAGGTCACGAAGGAAGACAGACTCAAAGAACAAGGCATCACGGGATTCGATGACGCGCTGACGAACGGGATCCCAAACCGCCAGGCCTTAGATTGGGCAGACACACCCAGAAAGGGACACAGGCGGCCACGAGGAGACAATTTGCCGTCACTCAAGTCCTCGTGGAGCCAAAGGGAAGCAATGCTGCCCCAGACCCGAGCGAGGCGCAGGTCAGCGCGAGTGCCGGACCAGCGTTCAAAGGGGGTGACTGTGCGGGGAAGGGGACCGTGGGGGACGCGATTCCAGACCCACGTCATATAGCTCAATGCCTCAAAGGCAAAAAGCTGGGATAGGCCAGACTCGGACAAGAGAGTGCGGACGCCGTCAGCCAATGTACGATTCCAACGCTCGGAGACTCCATTTTGCTGGGGTGTGTAAGGAGCAGAGGTCTCCAGACAAACCCCGCGGGACTCAAGGAGACGGGCGGTCGGACCAAGGAACTCGTCACACGGTCGCTGCGAAAGATTCGCAACGACCGCTGACACGCGCGCTCAGCCCGCACCAGCCAGGACTCAATGACGGAGCAGACGTCGCTTTTCTGACGCAGGGCGAACACCCAACGAAACCGGGAGAAATCATCGGTAAGACATAAGACGTACCGACCGACGTCGCCCAGGAGGTCATGGGGCAAAGGCCCCATGACATCCGCATGGACACGATCGAGCGGGTGGGAAGGCTCAGAGTCAGACGGAGAGAAAGGGGAGTGATGCATCTTGCCTTGCGCACAGTCGAGACAGTCAGCAGGGCAAGGGGCAGGGAAGTCAGAAGGGGAGAGGCCAACAGCAGGCTGAAGGCGAAGCATACTGTGAACGGCATCAGAATGAACATGACCAAGGTGGCGATGTAAGAGACGGACAAGGTCAGGAGAGAGGGATGGTGCAACATGAGCAAGCGCAGACCCCGGCATGGAGGAAGAGGAAGAGGCATGCAAGGGAACACGATAAAGCCGTCCGCAGTGAATGCCACGCAAGATAGGACCGCCAGAGGGACGTAGAGAAATAGTGCCAAGACCACGGCTAGCAGTGAAATCCATACCTTGGTCATCGAGGGATGACATAGACAGCAAGCTGAGCTCGAGCGAAGGCACGTATAGAACGTCTGGCAAGTACAGTGCACCACTGGGACCGACAAAACGGACGACGCCAACACCCTGAACGGGGAGCAACTGACCAGACCTCGTGCGGACGAAGCGGACAGACCCGACAGGGCCCAATGAGACGAACAAGGACCGAACAGACGTCATGTGGTGCGTGGCCCCAGAATCGAGGACCCAAAAACCACTGGAGACACGGACAGAGGGTAGAACACCAGAGGTGGTGACAGTGCCAACAGAGGACCTGGAGGAGACAGGTGACTCACAGAGGGAGAGACAATGAGGAAGGATAACAGACTGCTAGTGCTCAATCCACGGGACAGACACATGCAACGAGCCCAGAACGTGACCGGGGGGATCCCCACGAAGGACGTGTGTCTGACACGCGAGACCTCTGGCCGTCGATGCAACACCCTCACCTCCCTGATTGCGAAGGCGTAGAAGCTGAAGAAGGGACTGCTCCAGCTGGCGCTCCCGATCACCACGGTCACCGTCCACCAACGCCGGTGGGGCCGGAGTAGACGCGCTCGAGGAAGAAGGGAACCACGGCGGCGGTGTGTAGGAGGAGGAGGGAGGACCTGCATAAGTGGGTACACCGGATGAAGGAGGCCAGCCCCAGGGGTAGGGACCAGGAGGTAGAAAGGACGGCATGCCAATGGTGGAGTGGGCGTGGGCAGATGTGGTGGAAGGTGGACGCCAAGAGGCTGGAGAGGCAGAGGGTGACGGCGTGGAGGAGGAGCTAGAAGTGCGAGCCCAGTGTGCACGCATGGCCCGAGCGAGACGAAGATCGTCCGGAGGGGCGGGACAGGAACGGGCAGAATGCTCAGAGGAGCCGCAGTTCCAGCACACGACGACACCGGGAGTCCGGGAGGAAGGAGTGCTACTCTTGTCCTTCCCCTTGCCTTTGCCCTTCCCCTTGCCCTTCCCACATCCCTGGGAGGCAAGGGCAGAAGCAGGAGGGGGCTGGACAGGCGAGGAAGAGGAGGAAGGAGCAGAGGAAGAAGAGGGTGCAGCAGCGGTGGCAAGTGCAGCAACACCTATGACAGCGGAACGGTTGAGGCGCTTGTTTTGAAGGCTAGTCCACCAGGCAGCAAGGCGCTCGGAGGTGAAATCCCAGAGGGCCCCTACCCCGGGCGGCGAATCTGGGGGAACAGGCTGTGAGGCAATTTGCTGTAGCTCGTCAGTTTTGACGTCGCGAAGGAGGTCGGACAACTCCGGGATGAGACCGTTAACCATTGTGAGTACGACAGAGAGCTGGCCAGGCGCAACTTTGCCAAGCTCATGAAGGAGCTTGAGACCGCGAGACCAGTATGCATCAGCGGTCTCGTCAGTACGCATGAGAAGCGTGTTGAACTGGACTGTGAGAGCGCTCTGAGCGGCTTGGCCAGTGACAGTGGTGCGACGATGCAGCATGGCATATGCGCCGACAGGATCGGCCAGACACTGGACAACAGGGTCAGCATTGAACGTGCCGACATCATCAATCAGCGACTCAGGGGCGGCAGCGATGAGGGCGCACACAGCACTGACAGACTCTGTTGCAAGGGGAATGAAGGGATCAACAACTGGGGAGTAGTACTCCCACAGCTGCTCCCCTTGAGCCCACGCGCTAAAGCGCACTTCCCAGGAGGTGAAGGCAAGTCCAGAGGAGAGGGAGGGCGGCTGCGAGAAGAATTCATGCTGGCGAGGCGCAGGCGAAGGAGTAGCTGCAGTGGGATGACTGGTCTGAGCAGCGACAGAAGTGCTGGAGGCAGAAGTGCTAGAGGCGGTGCTAGCGGCGGTCGGGACTGCAGACACGACAGGGAGGCGACGCAAGACGATAGAGGCGACTTCATCAGCGAAGGCAACACAATTATCCTCTGCAAACTTAAGGCAATCTTCAGCCTCCTGCTGAGCCTCGTGGGTGAGAGTCAGCTGACGCTGAAGGGTAGCCATGACTGACTCGTTGTCACCAGGCATGGTGACGACATGAGGGCTCTGCCCGACAGATTTGGGCAGAGTTTCCCCCACCCCAGTGGTCGTGGGAAAAGTGGGGGTGCCTGAGGCAAAGTGGCTGAACACTGTAGGACAGCCCACCCCAAGTCAGACAGAACAAGCCACCGCAGAGAAGACAAGAGAAGGCAGCGGGGGGCAAAAGCATGCAGGATAGAGAGTCATGCAGTGACAGGGGACGGACTGCGCAGGAAGGCTAAGAGTGGTGGAACCGCAGCAGCGGAGGCAGCGGAGAGAATGGAAACAGTGGAGGTGACTGGCACCACCAGAGCAAGTGCTCTAGTGACAAAGGCGGCACTGAGGGTGATGATGACTGCAGCAATGGAGACCGACGCAGTGACCAAGCTGGAGGCGGCAGATGGAGTAGATGCTGCTGCAGTGACAGCGGCGGCCGTCGAGGTGCGGATGGAAGTTGCAGCCGTCGCTATTGCAGATGCAGATGAAGCTGTCGCAGATGCAATGGCAGACGCTGCGGCAGAAATCTGGGTCCCTATGTCAGCGGTTGCTACAGCAATGGGACCGACGACAACCGCAGCTTCTGTGTATACCTCTATTGCACGTCCTACTGAGGTCGAGGCAGGCGCACGAGGGGCTCTAGCAGCAGCGGCAAAAGTAGCGGTGGCTGCTGCAGCTGCGTCTATAATTGCGGCTGTCGTTCGAGTGAGGGCACTCACAACGCCAACAGTGTCCTTGGTAAGGGCAGCGTACAGAGTGGGAGAGACCTACGGCTGTGTATCCCCCCCAGGAGAAAGAGGTGGGGAGACGCTTACCGGTCTGTGGCGAGCAGTCCGAGTAGACGACGCTGCCGTAGACGCAGACGCTCGGTTGCTACTCATGCCTCTGCGACGCCTTGCGTGACGATGCGGCGGCCCTCCTTCATAGTAACCACCAGGAGGAAGCGCGCAGTGAGCGTCACGGAGAGCCAGCATGGTGGAGGCAGCACCACCGAAGCGGTGCACTTTCTGCCGATGTGGCTGGTGTGGCTGCCAGCGCTGTTGCGAGTACGACACGCTGCTGCTGCGACTACCGACAATGTTATTGCTGCTGTGGCTGTCAGAGTTACCAGCGTAGCCTCTAACAATGCTGCTTCTGCTGCTCCCGATGTTGCTGTTGCTGCGGCTAATGCGGCTGCCAATGCTGCTGTTGCCGCGGCTGACGGGGCTGAAAGAATTGATGGTAACAATACTACTGCTGCTGCTCCTGATGCTGCTGCTGCTGGCTAAGGCAGCCTCCAACACTGTTGCTGCGGACAATAATGCTGCTGCTGCGGCTGACGGGACTGCCAGCACTGCTGCTAACAATGCTGTTGCTGCTGCTCCCGATGCTGCTGCTACTGCGGCTGACGGGGCTGCCAGCACTGCTGCTAACAATGCTGGTGCTGCTGCTCCCGATGTTGCTGCTGCTGCGCCTGATGCAGCTGCAATGTTGCTGCTGACAGCAATGCCGCTGCCGCTGCTCCAGATGCTGCTGCTGCTGCGGCTGAGGCGGCTGCCAAAACTGCTGCTACGAACAATACTGCTGCTGCGGCTAAGGCAGCCTCCAACACTGCTGCTGCGGACAATAATGCTGCTGCTACGGCTGACGGGGCTGCCAACACTGCTGCTAACAATGCTGCTGCTGCTGCTCCCGATGCTGCTGCTGCTTCTGCTGCGGCTGACGGGGCTGCCAGCACTGCTGCTAAAAATACTGCTTCTGCCTCTCCCGATGTTGCTGCTGCTGCGCCTGATGCGGCTGCAATGCTGCTGCTGACAGCAATGCCGCTGCCGCTACTCCGGATGCTGCTGCTGCTGCGGCTGGGGCGGCTGCCAAAACTGAGGCTGCGAACAATACTGCTTCTGCTGTGGCTGACGGGTGTGTGTGCTGCTGCGGGCTACAAAAGGAGACTGCCACAGCTGCTGCTGGCGAGTAGATGCACCAGCAGGATTGCGGTGGGAGCTACGTAGATCGCAGCTGTTATGGTTGCGAGTGACGTGCGGGAAGGAGAGATCCGCAGAAAGGAAAGAAACCCTAATCCGCGTTTTTTTTTTGCACGTTGCTGCAGCCGACCGCCGAGAATGGAGGCCGAGGGCTAGGGTGGAGAAGAATTCTCCTTCCCAAGAGCGTGTAGGTCTGCTGAAGAATGGCAGAGATGGCGGAAGCGGTGGCGGCGATGGCGAAGTGTCACGCGCCAACAGGATCTCATGCGCGATGTCGCACGTGATGCGTTCGCTCCTCACACTGCTCTGATACCAGTGGATGGTAAGCTATGGTGTGAGGATAGAATGGAGAAATGGGGTGGGAACCAAGAAAGGTTGAGCACCATGTGTGTAGTTCCATGCGAGAGTGAGAGTTGCAAAGAACGAGTCACAAGTGACAGCCCTGCTAGCGGGCGAGAGAGATAGTGACGAGCGGGGGCGGCGAGCTCCTCCTCGCTCGCACTGCGAGGCACGGAGGAGCCTTGATCTCGACCTCGACCCTGCTGGCGGATTTATCCTGTGAACCTGCAGGAGACAGCATTCCACCGAGACAACCTACGTGTCATGAACCCGGGTGCTCACCTCCCCCCCTACCAAAACAGTGGCACTAGGAAACCTAGTGTTAATGCAACGAGAAATACGTGTCTATGAAGTATTTCTGTCATGAGCCATCGTGGTAATTGTCATGGCTCTGTCTCTTGTGCACGTGTCACCACGAGGGACGCTGTGGTGCCGGCGCCAGTGTCACTCTAGCATCAGTCACCTGCATCAGTGAGATGGATGTGCAGCGAGGCCAGAGGTCACGACACGTCTGTGATTCACAAACCAACAACTATGGCTCAAATATTGCAGTACTTAGTAGACTTTTGGAGTTAGAAGTAAGCCTTGGGGAGCAAAGCATGACATTTGATCATGCGTAACGTATGTTGCAAACCAAACCCGGGGATTGAGCCCGATGTTACTGTTTTGTTTAGTTCATGGCCTTTCACGTGTAAAATGCCCTCTTGTCTTGCCCCACATGCAATCACACATGTACATGGGACTAAGTGACAAAGTTGCGCTCTAAGATTTATCTATCAAGACTGAAGCTAGTCGTTGGTATTAGTCACTCCAAGCTGCTTCTGAAATTTCCTAGGATATGAGATGGGATAACATGACGATTTCTTGTTTTCTCTCTTGACATCCTTCGTTGGATGTGGAGGTTGGACATCTGACACTTTAGGATGCCTTGGTCTGTGTCCGTGTTTACATGCGGGATTTTGGGGAAAGTGCCATGATTTCCCGCATGCTGATTTTTAGGGGGTCACCATGTCAGCCTTTGGCCGTCCACTGGTGACTAGTCGGCCTCGGTTCAATACTCGGAGCACTGTTTTGCTGGCTATTGAATTCATTGGCGTAGAAGCCGAGGGGAGTGTAGAGAGCAAGGAGGTAAATCGCTAACCAGGGCTGCGCACATACGCAGCCTATGACCATGGAGTGCCCACTTAGAGCAGTCACGTTTAAGTTCCATGTCCAGAATAACCCGGGCAGGCCCAACGTCCTTCATCTTGTATGTTGACTGCAAGAGACTCTTGACTGACGGGACTACAGTGGGGCTAGGAGATGCAATGAGCAAGTCATCAGCGCACACAATAATGGCCACCAATGGAGTAGAGGGTGAGTTGAGAAACAACACAGGGTCAACTGTGTTCCTACGGAAGCCACCCTCTTCAATTGCGGAAGTTATCCCCTGGTTCCAACACCGGGGTGGCTGCTCAAAGGGTGCACAAAGCCTTATGCAACTGTCTTACCTTGTTGGTGTTGTATGTGAAGCCAGGAGGCTGGATGTTGATTTCGTTTTCCATCCGGATTCCTAGGAAGAAAGTTATTGTTCACATACGTTTGCTCAAGCTGCCAGTCATGTTGTGCGACAAGACTGAGAAGAGCTCGAGCAATGGTATAGTGGCCCATTGGGGCAAAATTTTTCATCAAACTCATTGCCGGGGATCTGTAAGAATCCCTTGGTAGTGAGACAAGCTTTGCATAGGTCCACTGAAATATCAGGGTTCAACTTCTTGTGGTACACCCACTTTGCTGAGTCAACTTGTCTGCCATGTAGGAGATCAACGAGCTCGTACACCCTTGCTCATTCAAGGCCTTTAGTTCATCCTGCATGGCTATGAAAAGTTGCTTACTCCCCATAGAGGGGAGTCAGCAGCTTCGTGTACCTTGTGAATGGTCATAGGCTTTGGAGGCAGGGGGGAAAGACCACTAGAAGCAAATTAATGAGCCACATATTCAGAGGAAGACATGCCAATGAATCGATGAAATTCATGCTCTACAAGAGTGTAGCCAAGGATAGAGCTAGGATGCACGAGTGACATAGCGGGGGAAGCATGAGCAGATGTGGTAAGCCCATGAGCTCAAACCCTGGGCTGACCGGACAAGGTCGTGTGAGCAGGTGCAACAGGGTCGTGGGAGAGTGACATTCAGGTGCAGAGGACGTGCAACCCTGGATGGGGGAACCACCTTGGAAGTAGGAAGGCACTGGGGGTGCCAAGGAGGAAAAAGGTAAGAAAGGTGAGGAAGGAGAGTCTGAGGACTCCGAGAGTGCCGTCGAGGAAGAGGGCAAAGGATGTACAGGGAGAGAAGACGTGGACCCCGATAGATATGCAGAAGAAGGAGAATATGCAGAGAACATAAGAGAAGAGGAGGAAGTAACAGGCAAAATGGACTTCAACGGGGAGCTTGCACTGTGGGGAGAGAGAGAGGAGGTAGTGTGAGAAGATTAGTAAGAGGAACCTGAGTGCGTCCTCTCTGAAGGAGAAGACAGACTAAGTGGAACTATGACCACTGAAACCGAAGCCGGGGGTACAACAAAGGTATGTGGAAAACCTCCTCCTCCAAGCCAAGAGAGTAGGTCAAGAGTGTTGGGAGAAGCAAGACGGGGAAAATCACCTTCAAGTACATCCTCGAAAGAAAGAGTAACCCTTGCCTAAATGACACAACACCGAGTAGGGTCTCAGAAACGTCACGCCTTAGAGAATAGCAAGACGCTGAGGAAAATGCGAAGGCAGCCACGAGGGACAAGTTTTCCCTCAGGATGGTCATTGGGGAGCCACACAGTAGCAGCAGAGTTCTACACGCGGGTGAGACACAAGTCAGCATGCAACCCTTCCAATGTTGAAACGGTGTGATGGAGCGATAGAGAGGACCATGAGGAACTTGGTTCTAGACCCAAGTCATGTAGGACATGGCCTCAAATGCTAAGAGAGGGGACTAACCGGATTTAGACAGAAGGGGGCGCACACTATCACCGCGAGTGCCATTCCATTGTTCAGGGATACCATTCTGCTAGAGTGTGTAAGGAGCGATTACACCCCTTAGGATTCAAGAAAACACGAGCTGGGACCAGAGAATTTACCTCCACAGTCACAATGAAAGACACGGAGCTGACATAGGCTCGTTCAGCCTATGTGATTTAACATTGAAGACTATTGGTACTATCACTCTTGTGAGGCAGGGAATACATCCAACAGTAGCGAGAGGAATGATTAGTGAGGCACAAGACATGATGACCTAGACCCCCCAGGAACTCATGAGGCAAAGGATCCATGACATCAGCATGCACAAGTTCAAGGGGGTGAGAAGTGACAGAGTGTGCAGTGCTGAATGGAGACCGATGTATTTTTCCCTGAGCAAAGTCGACGCAGTGTGTACCACAAGGAGAAGAACATGTGGCCATGTCAATTCCGATCGCAAGAGGCATATGGACCATGCATGCAGTGACAACAGTGTGAATGTGATGGAGGCAGTGATGCAAGAGCCGAGTGTGCTCAGGTGATAGAGATGGTACAACATTAACAAGAGCAGAGGTTGTGGAAGAAGAGGGGGGAGAGAGTGGAACATGAAAGCAGAGACCACGGAGTACAACTCTGCCATAAGAGTGAATGGACATAGTCCCAATGCTGTGACTGGATACAAAGTCCATAATGTGGTCGTCTAGGGTGGTCATTGACAGCGAGTTGGCCTCCAAGTCAGGAACATACATAGTGTTAGGTAGGAAGAAGTCACCACCTGACCCTGTGAAATGAACAACACCAATACCCTGAACATGGAGAAGTTATCCTGGGCCGGTGTGCACGAAGCGTATTGAGATGAAAGGGCCGATGGAGATGAAAAAAAATGACATGAGGTCATATGGTGAATGGCTTCATAATGAATGATCCAGAAGCCACCTAAGAGATGTGAGGAGAGCAGGACAAGGTCGACAGCAACATTTCCCAAAGGACCACCACCAGAGGAGGAGACACTAGGACAACAAGGTAACGTGGAAGGCGACCAATCTTCAATCCAAGGACAGTCATTGGGTACGTACCCTTGAACCCTCCTAGAGGACGTGCCACAAAGGGCTTCATCCGACTTGCACACAAGAAACCGATACATGACCATCACATCCTCACCGCCCTGATCTCAAAGATTTATAGGTTCGGTGAGGTGGCTCTTGAGAGTGTGCTCCTCAGCACAAAGAGTGTCGGATGAACACACACTGCTAGGACGGGACTCTGGGAGGCATGGAACAGGCTGGGACCAGGCTGGTGTTTAGTACAAGGGGGGAAACCATAGTAGGAGGACACTGTGCATGGTGGAACCCAACTCCATGATGTATATGGTCCCACAGGCTGCAAGAAAGAGCTGTGGTGCGTGCATGACCTGGCTGTTGAGGAAGAGGAAGAAGAAGGAGGATGATGTGGCACATGTGAGGGCCCAGTGATCCTTCCTGAGAGAGGCAAGGCTGACGTCATCGCGAGGTGCAGTAAAGTTGGGAGTAGGGTATCTCAAGCCCCTTAGTTCTAGTACGTAACGAAGGGAGCTGTTCATGCACCATTGAAGCCCCAGCCGCCCTGTCCACGGCCTTTACCACGGCCGCAGCTTTGACCATCACTGCCACGAGCCATACCCTGGGTGGGGTGTTGAGATGTGGTGATTCTAGAGGATGTGGCCAAGGAAGAGGAGAACGAAGATGTAGAGGAGGGAGAGGAGGTGGTTACTACTACAACAGAAGTACTGTGAAGATTCTTGTTCTAGATATGTTTCCACCAATCAGTGAGACAACCAACGGTAAAATTGCTGAGTGCACCAATCCCCAGGAGGGGAGTTGGGCAGAGCTGGCTTATCCGCGAAGCGTTCAAGCTCGTTGTGAGGGACATAGAGATATCGATCTGAGAGTTTGGGGATAAGGCCAGCCAAAACAGGGAGACATGTAGAAAGTTGGTAAGCCGCAACTTTGTCAAGATAATGCAGAAGACACAGACTACATGCCCAGTAAGCATGAACTGAATCGTCAACTCTCATGCACACTTGGTTGAATTGGATAGTAAGGGCACTCTGGGCTGCATGACCAGCGATTGATTTGCACTGGTGGATGAGAGAAAATGCACCAATGGGATCAGCAGGGGTGCGGTGCACAGTGTCAATATCGTACATGCTAATGTTGTTAAGCAGGTCATCAAGGCCAGCAAGGATCAGAGCATGCACATCACAAGTAGCCTCAGAGATGAGACTGTGGGGGATTGGAGGAGACCTGTCCATGTGGAGGTGCTTCGGGGCTACTTGCAGTGCCTCCAGCAGCCATGGAGCCTCAAGACCTCTATACAGCTCCAATGTGACTTACGACATGAAAAATGGTGGCGTATGAAGTACGCTAGTGTGTAAAACGGCAGCCATGGATTAAAAAAAGCTTCAAGTATGGCAGTCACAAGTCGACAAGGTCATAGGGGTGAGAGCTTGCTAGTCAAGCTTCACCTATCGGCCGGCGAGCAAGGCTCACCGGCAAGTCAGTTCTATCGAGGGAAAAAAGCCCTTGACATCTGAGTACCTGCACAAACAAACCTGCGCTACCCGGATCTAACCCGGGCTAGGTCACTTTGGAATCAACACAATATCTGCCTATCCAAATCTGTGAACACATGTCACAACTAGGTTATGCAAGACAAGTCCTCAGCTGTGTCATGTCAAGTAATAGGACGAATTAGGTTTCGAATGCAAGACTAATCATCATTGAAGCCATTGAGCCATGGCATTGGAGAAGATGGGCCATGTGGTCAGGATGGAGGTGACCACCGGTGAGTAGCGTAGCTTGCATGAGGATTGGACACCTTGATGGTGCGTTGCCTCCACTCGCTTCACCAGCATGACCTGCGTACTCATGGCCAATATATGAGGGATTGTAGAGATGTTAACACGCCCACTTGGAGGGTAGTGTGGTGGACATGCATCCAGTGTGTTATAATTGGTGCAATAGTGAAGTTGAAGAAAGAGCCTTGGTAAGAAAATCTACAAGTTGCGTCGTCCCGCTGATGGCACACACGTCCACGGTCCCTGCCTTAACTGCCTCTTGAATGAAGTGATGTTTGACACTGATGCAACATATCATCATTCTCTGCTATGTGGTGTGCAGCGGAGCTTTTGCCATGCATGGATATAGCAAACGTGTGCACGCCAAGCTCCTCAAACAGATGTGCAAGCCAAATTTCCCTTACATGCCGCCTCACCCATGGTCAAATTTGTCATCGGTTGGTAGTTTTATTTCAACTAAACAAGTATGTCATGTCCTCCAACACATGAATTTGACAAATATGAAGGAATGGGATGCGAGATCAAGCATGCTGTTGTGCATTGGCCGACTTTGCATTTATTCATTTGAAACATGGATTCATAAAAAAAAATCTGTCATATATTCAAATATAAAGAGGATAATCAGAGTCAATTTCATTGAGAATTGAGTTCTTTTGATTCTTATTTGACCCAGCAGCGGTGAACTGCACCTCCAAACTTGCCAGCCATATCTTCACTTTCGTTCCTTTTTAGGTTACAAGAATGAATGGTTTCAAACTAGTTGGTTTTGGAGCTCACTCGAGAGTTGATTGCTCCACTTGGTGTGCATTGATTCTTACATGCATGCATTCTGAAGCTCCTCCATCTCCGCGATGGGTTCTTGGAGCAGATCACTGTTGACTCTCTCGCGAGCTGACAGCCTTTAGTTCAGGTCGTCATCAATGTGAGCTTGTAGGCCGTTGCCTCTTCCCATCATGCCATGCATTGCTCCGACGGATAACAGCGGGGATGAGGGATTTGCTGATCCCAAGGGGTCAATTGCCGGATTGGCCCTTGGATTCTTTGGAGCTATTCCATTCGCCACAAAGCCCTCTTTCCTTGCTACCTGGTTCTCTTGGTGAGCGTCGTGGATTGCTCACTCCAGATCATTCATGAGTAAAAATCTCACAGGTATACTATTGCTTTTCGCCAGATGCGTGACCTCCCTTCACTATCATTGTCACAAGTTATGTAGAAATCGTGATGGCAGAGATGTACTAAAAACATGTACAAGGTTGTCGCATAGGAAAAAAGTTATTGGTTTTCCCTCTAGTGCCGTTTGCACTCTGATGCCATGTGTTATGCCAAGTGCAATGAAGGAAAATCATAGATGTTGTGGAGCAAAAGATAATTTGAGGAAGTGGGAAAATTTTCAGTTAATTGTGTGTACTTAATTGGAAAATGTGGAAACTTATGAGTGCATGTACACAATAGAAGAAACAAGAATGAGGCAAACTTGCATTGGGTACTCGAGTCCATGACGTGTGCAACACCACATTTTGAGTGTTACTTTCCGGACATGCACAAATTCCTAAACTCGGAGAGTGCGCATTTTTTCCATTACATTGGCCCACCGCATGTCAACCTTACAATCTTTACGCCGATCAGCTGAGGGCACTTTAGCCACCTGTCCTGACCTCCGGCGTTCCGTTTCTGAAAGTTCCAACAAGTTGGACTACTTTCTAGAATGGTCAACAAAGCTGTCACGAATTGATGTTACATCACTGTATGGTTGACTTCTCAACGCCGCTATAATTCCATTAAGACCCACCTCAATATTCTCAAAACCCCCAATTTCTTGGCATATTTTCTTGAAACGACCACTTACAACGTGGCGTCACACGTGTTGCTTGATCAAGCATCGAAGACCTAACATATGCCTCATTCTATTTTTTACTATTGTATGTATGTGATCTAATTATCCGACACTTGTTATCAAAGTACACTTACTACTGAAAAAAAACATTTATTTACTTGTCCCAATTCCTTGAATTGTCTTCTGCTCTATACCTCATCCCTCTAGTTTAGAAAGTATACACATTTCGCTTGACGCAATACTTAGTATTAGAGTACAGTGGCATTGGAGGGACAGCTGACGCAATTCCTACATGATGACAACCTTGCATGATTCTTCAGCGCATCTCCACTGTCCAGAGGATCACAGACTACACGACGAAGACGGTGAACGGAAAAGAGTACACCCTATGACGAGCAGCACTAACTGGAAAGGAATCCTACAATGGAGGATAAGTTGCACACAGGAAATAACGCTCTCCATGGGAACCAGGTAGCAGAGACAACCTTTGCGCTGAATGGTGTAAAACCAACGAATCGGACGGCCAATCTGGTGACAGACCCCATTGGGCTCAACGGACCTTTTACCTCCACCATTGCTGCCCGTCAGGACAATACCTGGTATGATGGGAGGCACCAGCTAACATGGGCACATCAATGAAGATCTGTGCCATAAACTGATAGACCTCAAGACCCTCAATGCCCATGTGCTCCATCGACTGACTGTGGCACTAGAGGAGCTTTGAAATTGGCGTGCGGGAAGCAGTGCTCACTGAGAAAAAGACAAGCTCTCCAGTCAACCCCAAAATCTTGCAGTCTTTCAATCTTGCAAATTTCAAAGAACCGACGGTCTATATGCGGTTGAAGAGTTTGATAGTAAACTTTACCGCTGCTGGGGTCAATAACACAAACATAATTTTAATCTCACGGACTCGCTTTTTTTTAGGTACGACGTTGATTTGGTGGGCTGATCTAGAGGTAATCTAACGGCAACAGGAAACTAGCAAATCTGGACCGCTCTCACATTGTCGACCACATGCATTCTATTTCCTAAGAAAATCAATTCAACGTAGCAGCACTCACTGATTTCACCAATAAATAGGGAAAAATTTACACAGGCCATTCTCACATGCTTTTGGAAATATGAAGAAGAATTTTGACGCACAGTACAAGCTTCAAAAATTTCGTCAGAATCTACAATGACAAAGTACACATGTTGTTTTCATGAAATCATCACCGATAGTGACCTTGCTTGAGATGAACTCAGTTTCTACCATAAAAGTGCCTTAAGCGTGATATCAAGTTAGCAATCACAATATTTGGCGTACAAGAAGATCTTCTATGGATGACCGGAGTTGCTGATCACATCAATAGCACCGGCCACAATGCTTGAATACACGAGTCCAACAATTGGCAACCCCAAGGCCATAATCCATATCCTGGTGGTGACAGGTCGTAGTGAAGATCTCCTCGTCTCCAATGGAGATTTACACCGTCAATCAACCCAATCAATAGCTGTGCTGGACTTGCGAGAAGCCGGGTCACATCTCATGTGAATATCGGAAGTGGATGCAGCAAGCCAAAAGGGTGGGGGGGGTCACATAGAAAAAATGAGGGGTTAAGAAACGACAAATGATAGGATTAGATGGCGAACATCTTACCTGGTTGGGAACATGTCCACTGAAAGGTTTTCCATCTGAATGGCTCACATTGCCACATACGAGGTTCTCGAGATTGTAAAGTTCGATGAGTGATATTAGGATAAACCGAACAAGGATACTGTTATGAGTACAACAGATGGATTGTAAAAGTCATAGAATGGTACTGGCACTGCTGGATGAAGGAGCTTCTCATAGTGTTGTAAGAAAAGCATGGTTTGGAAGCTGGGTTTTCAATCCAAACCAAGAGTGTTTTAAGGAAAACTCTTCGATAGACAACTGACAATTCGTCAATATTTTGGACCACACCGACTGCAAATTGGAGATCTACACGACGTTACTCTCTGGAGGAGTTTCCCAATGAGCTACCACCAAATCATCCTTGGATAAGGTTTCTTGTTCCTGCATAGTCTACAGGTAGTTTGGAGCAACGGCTCCATCTACATCAGTTTTAATGGCAAAAAATGACACCTGCCATTGATCGAGCGGCCCACAACGCAGCGGCGGTTACAGGAAGTATCGGAGGAGGAAGCATGTTAGGAAGCTATACTAATCACAAAATGACACACATAGTTGATATCATTGGACGTGGCTAAGCGATACCTGAAACATGGAGCACACGTGTAGCTAGTCCACTTGGATACTAGAGAAGCAGAGGAGATTGTAGTACCAAAGGCAATAACATGAGCCTCGTTTGCCTCAACACCTGAAAATTTTGTAGCTTTTATGAAGGATTTGACATCTCTTGTCGTTGAGTTTGACTGGACGTTTTCCGAAAAAACTACCTCAACAGCTACCTCTCCAAAAGGACATCCATCACCAGTCGGAATCGAAGTTGGGCAAAAAAAAACGGTCAAGGAGACCTATTGAATGAGTGACCACAAGTTGACCAAGCTAGAAAACAACTGGACGAGATGCTTAGTAGGCTCATGAGGCCATCCACGTCACCCTACTCCACACTTGTGCTTTTCAGAGACAGAAAACTTTCAATATGTGAATGTGTGTAGATGAAAGGGAATTCAATTCCATCACCGCCAAGAACTGCTACCCCCTTCAGTGAGTAGATGAGATTTTTGACCAACTACAAGGGGCGAGAATTCCCACCAAAATCAACCTATGCAACGGCTCTCATCATATTCACTTACCCGATAAGGACATGAAAAAGATGGTGTTCCATATCCAAATACATGGACTTTGAATTCACGTTTATGATGTTTGGCCTTACAAATGCCCCTGCAACATTGGTGATAACCATGGAAATTTTTTTGGGGATGTATCTCGACAGCTTTTTCTTCATGTATCTCGACGACATCCTGGTGTTCAGCCACACTCCAGAGGAGCACAATGTACATCTCAAAATTATTCTCAAGATTTTACAAAAAAAAAAAGAATATCTATAGAAAATCTCTAGACTATCTCTCATAGATATCTATATCTATGACTTTGGTCGCCGTTTGATCGAGTTATTGGGGTACACAAGCGACGACGGAGGGACAACCATCGAACAAAAGAAAGTGAAGTCGGTCGCTAATTGGCCGATGCCAACCAAAAATTTTGGACGTCCAAGCATTTTTAAGACTGTGCAACTACTACGGTCAATTTGTAAAGGACTCCAGTTTTGTGTGAACGCATCTCACGAATCTCACTCATGAAACTATCGAGTGGTTTTGGGGATATCACAAACAAAAATTGTTCATTCTTAAGAAATTCTCTAACCTATACACTTGTCCTTTGTTTGGTAGCTATAATGGTGAACTACATGAGGCCCAACGACGCATCCGATTGAGTGTTGAATGCCATTCTCCTCCAAGATAATGGCGATGGAGAACAACCGGTCGCATATATATATCGAGAAAACTACGTAGACCGGAGTTGTTATATGTGACGCATGGGAAAGAAATATTGGTGGTCATGCATGTGTTCAAAACGTGGTAGTGCAATCTGGAATGCCCATGATGTGTAAACCACACCGACCACCACACACTCAAATATCTCAAGACTCGGTCAAATCTCAGCCGTTGACAAACTCGATGGATGGAGTTCCTTGAGTCTAACTATAATTACGACATCAGATACCGGCATGGAAAATGGATTCAGTAGATGGTCTTGGTTGGTGACCGGACTTAATGGATGAAATCAACACGTTTCTTATCGATTGAGATCTGTACCTTGCAAAGGATTACATGGAGTTCGGCGGTACAACACGACCAAGTTTTGGTTCAATGATTCCTGATTACGATGATGATTCACTCACCAAGTCATTGTACTACCAAACAAGGAGCTACAAGGAATGCTATTGGAGGAGTGCCACAACACCGTTCTAGGTGGAAATTTCGGCGAGCATAAGATCCTCAACAAGCTGGCCAAATGTTGCTAATGGTACCGGATGCAAATCGGCGTGGAGATATTATGGAAACTTTGTGACACCTGTCAGCGACAAAAATCGTAATGAACGAGGTCCCCGGACTGCTCCAACCACCCTTCACTGTGACGGAGCCATGGGTTGATATGAGCATGGACTTTGTGACAAAACTTCCCGCCATTCTGGAAGGCTATGACGCCATCCTCCTAGAGTTGGGCAGGTTTTAAAAAATGTCCCACTTCATTCCAATGATGACCATCGTCACCGCCGAGGGAACAGGGCGGCTACTCCTAAGTAAGATTGTGCGGCTGCACGTTGTGCCAAGTACCATCATTCGTGATATATATGACCTTTTCACTAGTCATTATTGGTGCAAACGGATAACTCGTCACGGTTGTCAGATCCAGCTATCAACCAAGGTACATCCTCAAACCAACGAACAAGCTGTGTGGATCAATCAGACACTCGAAAAACGTATCTGCACTTTATGTGAGCACCATAGCTTTGGTTGGCAAATTTATCGACTGCCGATGTCGCATATAACTTGACGAATTTCATTGGAATGTGTACAATTCTGTTTGAGGTGGTCTACGGCTAACTTCCTGCCACAACGATAGGACTACAGAACCAAAGAAATATTCTTGCAGCTGACATCCATCGTCGTACTTTCTCCTGTGTTTGGGAGGAAACATGAAATAACCTTGCAAAGACGTAGGTGACAATGAATTGAGTAGCAGACCGACATTACGGTGATGAATTTTTCAGAACTGGCAATCATGTCCTACTCAGCTCGGCGAACATAGTTTTTTGTGCACAAGAATTTGCGAAGCTCAAACCCCAGTGGTTGCGACCATTTGAGATTGAGCAAATGCAAATCCCAATTCCATCACGATGGCCGTAATGGAGGGCCGCAATATACTGTACTTCTGTCTAAATTCAGAAATTCATTTGCAAATGATGTTTTTCGTTTTATGTCAAACAATCGGGGTAGAATTGTTTCAAGCTGGTAAGAAGGCCTCACGGAATTATGGGTCTGTAAAATTAAAAAATGTTCAGGAGTCTGGGTCCAACGTGCATACTTGCAACCTCTATAGGATTTTAAACAACCAAAATCAAGTGATCAGGGTATGTTGCACTGGCCTCTCCCTCTTTGAGAGCTTCGTGCAAGCACTAAATTGACTTTGCTTATTTTCAGAACTTGTTTCAGAAGGAATTTCCGCCCACTGGTTACAACAGGAGAACCTGATTATGCAACAGGTTAGAGCCTGAGGGTAATTGATTGTCATCCAGATTTAGCCGGTAGTAGTGTAGCACCGCATGCTCTTTTCTACCATGCTCAAGCAGCAACATGCGTCGTTGTTTAAACATGGTGGAAACAGGTGGATAGATAAGGCTTATTTTAACCGGGCAGGGGTGGATGGGGATCATCCTTTAGAGGCAGGGTAAGACGGGATTTTTGTTCAGCAGTAGGGTAGATGGGGCTCATTATTCCAAAGTCAGAGTATATGAGGGTCGCCCATGACAAACAGGGGTAATCCGCATTTTGGCCGTACATTGAGAGGTCATACCTCTCTATGGCCTAGCCGACAACAGTGAGTCGCAATGCGGGTTACCTCCAAGCCATGCACCTCACCCCCATGCTTAAACAGTGACAGATGTTGCTTGGTTAAGCATGGTGGAAACAGGTGGGTAGATGGGGCTTACTTCTCAGAGGCAAGGGAAGATGGGATTTTTTCGGGTGAAATAGCGCATATACCCATAAAACGCAAAGTGTGACTCTCATCCGCCCGTCATTCGGAAGAAAAGTAACGATCCACCCGTGGTTCGGAAGAAAAGTAACCATCCGTCCACCATGCGCTACAAAAGCAAGCATCCGCCCAGCCTCCGCAAAAAAATCAATCAGCCGCCCACCCCTTTCTTCATGCTGGATCACAGCATGTGCTTTGGACCTGACATGGAAAAAAGTGCAATGGTGCATCCATCTGAGACATAATGACAAAAATCATGTCATGCATCAATGCTACATGGTATGTGGCGGGAACATGACATGTTTTTTAGTGTTTCTGGGTTCATAAGGTTTTTTTTTTTTGTAACTTTGGCATATGCGTTATTTTATGCACGACATTGTCATATGCGTTATTTTCTGTGTGACAATGTCATATGCGCTATTTTTTGTGCGGCATTGTCATATGGGTTATTTTGTGCGCGACATTGGAATATCAGCTATATAGTTCCGAAAACTGGGTATATCGTGACCGAACCCTTTTTTTCCAGCAATAAGGATGTATGTGATTTAATATTCCAAAGTCAGGGTACACATGTTTTACGTCCCTAATGTACACGAGTCCCAAAACTTAGCAAGTGGGTATTTCTGTCCTTACATTCATGGCCCACCGCGCGTTGCCCTTAGGATTCTTCCGCCAATCAACAGAGGGCATTTTGGCCACTGGCATGTCCTCTGGTGTTCCGTTCCAGACGTTAATGACAACATCTACCACCTTCTAGAATGGTTGACATGAGTATCATGAACTATATCGATGTTTTTAATATTGTTTGGTCAACTTGTTGACTGCGTTGTAAATTTATGGAACTGCACCTTGATATTCTCGAAGCCTCCCGACTTCTCAGCAGAGCTTCTCGAAGTAGTCACTCACGGTGCAATCTCACACGCGTCACTCAGCTTGAGCACCGAGGACCCAATATGTAGCGTGGCAGTGCCAGGCCGACCCGTCGAAGGAGCCATGTGGCTTGAGCGGGGTCACCTGGGACTGTGCGCAGTTCGACGGGATGGCTTGAGGGTCAGAGACCCTCAAGCACCGCGATTTTGGCCTAGTCGGCCAAGGATTCTGTTGAATCTGCTACATTGGTATCACAGCTCCAGGGCTCGAATCCCACGTCGGGATTATCGGAGGTGCCGAGGCGGCTCTCACTCCTAGTAGGGGGAATGTAGCGAGGCAATGCCATGCCTACCGGTCAAAGGAGCCACGTGGCTCGAGCAGGGTCACCTTGGACCATGGGCGGTTGGACGGGATGGCTTGAGGGTCGAAGACCTTCAAGCAGCACGGTTTTGGCCTAGTCGGCCAAGGATTCCGTCGAATCCGCTACACAAAATGTATGCTCAACTAACTCAACAATTTTCATCGAAGTACACTTGCTGCTTAATACAAAATATTCATTTATCCCAAATCCTCCAATAGTCTTTTGTCCTGCACCTCATCCCTGTGAACCACCTACATTCCGCTCAGTGTAACACTTGGCATCAGAGTGTATGGACGTTAGAGGGGCAACTGGCAAACTAATCATTTGGCGACAATCTCCTATGAGTCTTAATCGCATCACCACCGTTCAGAAAATGGCATTCTTCACAACGATAATAGTGAAAAAAAAAGCACAACCGGCGACGAGCAGCAGTCCCAAGCAAATAATCCGGCGGTGGAGGATCTGTGGCACGCAAACACCGACACACTCCAGAAAAACAAGACAACAGTGGCAACCTTTGCGGCAAATGGAACAACACAGAAGAACCCGATGGCCAACCCTGTGATGGATCTGTTGGGCTCGGTGAACCCTTCACCTCTGTTGTTGTCCTTCGGTGAACCCGACACTTAGCACGATGGGAGGCACCGACCAGCAAGCGTGAAGAAATGAAGATCTGTACCAAAAGTTATTTGGACTCGAGAGCCTCATCTCCCATCTGTTCCAAAACCTCAATCTGTCGATGGAGGAGCTTCATATTTCACTCGCGCACGAAGTAGTGCTCACTGAAAGAGATGTGTAATTCTAGAGTGAACCCTAGATTCAACCGGCACTCCCTGAGCTGTTGGACTATGCAAATTTCAAGGGACCAATGGTTGGGACGTGGCTAACGAGTTTAGAGGTATACTTTACAGCTGTTGGGGTCAACAACGACAACAAGAATATTGACCTCATGGCCTCAATTTTGCGTGGCACGACTTTTCGTTGGTGGTCCAATCTAAAGACCATCTAATGAAAACAGGAGATCAGTGAAACCAACGGCTCATGGGGCCGCTCTCACATCGTTGATTGGAGGCGTACAACCTCTCAATTAGATTAGTTCAATGTGGCACAACTCTCTCATGCCATCGGAAATGTGGAGCGACTTCATGCACACTATCCTCTCTCATTTTGAAAATGTAGACCCGAAGTCCGAAAAATGGTACATACTCCAATGTCTGCGTCAGTAGTCTAGCGTGACAGAGTACACTCGGCGTTTCCGTAAAATCATCACCGGTAGTGACCTCGTCTCTGATAAACTATGTTTTTACAACAACAACGACCTCGAATTAGATATGTGGTGAGCAATCACCATTTTTGGCATCCAAGACGAGCTTCTGCAAATGATCGCAACAGTTGTTTACATTGACTACACTGACAATAATGCTCGGATGCAGGAATCCAACGGCTGGTGATCCGAAAGCCACTGTTCTTATCATTGTGAAGGAAAGTTGCAGTAAAAGGAAACCTCATCTCTGATGGAGATTGATGCCATCGATCAACGTGATCATCAGCTCTACTCGACTTACAGGAAGCCAGTTCATATCTCGCGTGACTGCTGGAAACGTCATCAGCAAACCAAAAAGGCGAGGAAGTCACAGAGAAAAATGAGGAGGTATGAAATGGCAAAGGGCAGGAGTAGACGGCGAGGCTCCAGTCTGGTCAGAAAATTCTATACCGACCGATCAATAATTTGAGCAGCTCACACTATTACGGACAAGGGTTCTTGAGATTGCAAAGTTCGACGAGGAGTACAAGGATGACCAACCAGTGATACAACTATGAGTAGAACCAAGGGGTTGTAAGAGTCGCAAAACAGTACTGGCGCTACTAGATGGAGAAGCTTCTCACAGCCTTACAAGCAACAACATGGTTAGGAAGCTGGGTTTGTGGATCAAACTCGGAGTGTTTGAAGGAAGAGCCACTGATGGACAACTGTAGATCCGTTGACTTCATGAACCACTCCGGCTGCAAATTGGAGATCTGCACAACGTAACGGTATTAAGAAATTGTCCAATGAGCAACCAAAATCATCCGCAGGCATGATTTCCTGTACCGACACATAATGCAGATGGACTAGAGTAGCGGATTGGTCTATGTCCACATTAATGGCAAAAAGCTACACCTCCTTCTTGCTGAGTGACCCACGATGAAGTGGTGGTTATGAGAAGCAACAGAGGTGGTAGCAGCAGAGGAAGTTGCATATGCCACAAAATGCCAATTTATATCTCTGGATGTGGTCAAGATGTACGTATAACATGGAGCTCAAGCGTGGCTAGTCCATGTAGAAGCAGGAAAAGCGAAAAATGTCACTGCTGTCAAGACGACGACGATGGCCTCGACACCTGATAATTTTGTAGCAATACCGGAGGAGTTTGTAATACTCATCAAATAGTTCGAACGGGGATTTCCCGAAAAACTATCCAGAGAGCTATCTCCGTAGTAAAACATTTACCATCAGATCGACTTGAAGTCAGACAACAGACCGAAGGTGAAGGGGACCTTTAGGATGAGCAACCAAGAGCTGACCAAACTCAAGAAACAACTGGACAAGATACTTGTTTAGGAGTTTATGTGACCCTCCACGTCAACATACATATACTGTACTTTTTGTAAAAATGAAAACTGGAGAGATGCGGATGTGCATGGACTACCAAGCATTGAACAACATCACCATTAAGAACCACTATCCTTTTCTGCGAGCAGACAAACGTTTTGACCAAACTCCGTAGAGCATGAAGTTTTAGCACAATTGACCTACACAGTGGTCATCATGAGATCCGCGTATATGATAAAGGATGTTGAGAAGACATCCTTTCACACTAGATAGGGGCACTTTGAGTTTACGATCTTGCGTTTTGGACTCATAAATACCCTAGAAACGTTTATGGCGACGATGAACAACATAATCCGCCATACCTCAACGACTTTGTCGTCGTGTACCTCGATGACATCGTGGTGTACACTCGCAATCCAGAGGAGCACAATGGACATCTTCAAAAGGTTCTGAAAGATTTACAAAGAGATAAAAGCTTAGGAAAACTCTCAAAATGTGACTTCGAGAGTTTTTAGGCAACATAATCGGCAGCGGACGGATCACCATGGACCTGAAAAACATCAATCATTGGCCGATGTCCACAAATGTTTGGAACTTCCAAGTAGTTTTTAACTTCTGTAAGTACTACCGTTGATTCATGAAGGACTACGCTTGAGTATCAGTGCCTCACTTTGATCTCACAAAAAAAAACACCGAGTAGAATTTGGAGGATATTGAACCACATGCGTTCAACGTTTTTGAAAATATTCTGATCTCACCACTCGCCTTACGATTGGCAGGTCCAATGGTGGACTATATCATGGCCACCAATGTGTCTGATCAGTCCATCGAAACCATTCTCCTCCAAGGCAACGACGGTGGAGAAAAATCGGATGCATACATGTCGAGAAAATTGCACAGGCCGGAGTTCAATTACGTTGTGGACAAGAAAGTGATACCCGTGGCTGTGTACGCATTCAAGACATAGTGGTGCTAATTGGAATGCCGACGATGCATCATCCACACCAGCCATCATGCCCAAAAATACCTCAAGACTCAGCCAAATATGAGCTGACAGACTTGATGGATAGAGTTTCTTGAGTTTAACTTCGACTACGGCATCAAGTACTGGCTTGGAATAATTCATGCGATAGATTCTCCAAGTTGATGACCAGATTTGCTTGCCAAGATCAACTCGTTGCTCGTTGAACAAGACCCGTACCTCGTGAGGCTGTTCGCGAAGTGTTACAAGGAGTTCAGCGGGTCATACAAGACCAGGTTCTGGTTCGACGGCCCTTACTGGCAACGGTGATTCACTCGCCAAGTCTTCGTTCCACCGAACAAGGAGCTACAAAAAATGCTCTTGGAGGAATGCCATGACACCAGTCCAGGTGGACACTTTTGCGAGGACAAGACACTCAAGAAGTTGGCAAAATACTACTGGTGAGATAAGATACAGACCGATGTGTTAGCCTTCTGTAAATTGTGCGACATCTGTCAGATACAAAAATCTCATCGCACGAGGCCACCCGGTCTACTCCAACCCCTACCTGTTTCGACAGAACCGTGGGCCGATATCCGCATGGACTTTGTGACGGGACTGTCCACTACCCCCCGAGGGTTACGAATCCATCCTTATCGTGGTGAACAGAATCTAAAAAATTTCGCACATCACTCCAGCGATGAACACTGTCACCACATACCCTACTGATCTTCAATTTCGATTATAATTATTTTTTAACCCTTTTTCGTCAAATTTGAATTCTTCGTCTAAAGTTATGGTGCCACCCTAATTAATTTGAAAATTGCACATGACAGGGTGTTTCCTCCTGCCATGGTCGAAATTGCGAAATGGAAAATAAGAACTTCGCAATCGCGGTGTACATCCCGCTCGCGCACTGGATGTGCGCGAGCGGGATGTGCGGATTGTTGCTGTCAGCGCTGTCAGTTTAGTCTGACACGCCAGTTGCAGTACGAATGAGCAATTTCTCGCCAGTCAAACGACACCAATGACGACGGATGCGTGCCTGAGCCCATTTGTCGTCGATTTTAAAGAACATGTTTTTTTGTTCAACGAAAGTTTAGGTGCCACCCAAATAACTTATTTAAGAAAAAAGTTGAACGAAATTAAAAATCACATAATTCGCGTGAATCCAGTAAACGAAATTAAAGATCAGTAGGGTAAGGTACAGCACGGCTGTAATACTTCTAAACCAAATCGTACAACTGTACTGCGCGCCACATACCATCCTCAACGACAAGGACGACCGTTTCACTAGTTTTTTTTGGTATGAACTGATGATGCATTTTCACAGTCAGATCCAATTATCAACGGTGTTCCATCCTCAAACCGACAGGCAAACAGATCAGACCAATCAGAATCTTGAACAATTTATCTGCACACTATGCGAGCCGCATGCCAGCGATTGGAAAGCCAAGCTACCGACCTCCAAACTCGCATACAACTCCGCCACTACCACCGCAACAGATGAAATCCATTTTTAAGTGGTATACAACAAACTTCTTGCCACACAGTTAGAGCAACATTTTTTCAATCGACATCCACCGCAAGGACTTCTCAAGAGTTTTGGAGAAAACATGATGGACCTACATCGAGACACAAGGAGCTGTGAATTGAACGGTCGACCGACATCGTAGTGATGATATGTTCAATGTTGGCAATCGTGTCCTCCTGAGCTCGGCAAACATCAAACTCTGAGGATTGGACTTTGTAAATCTCAAACCTCACTAGTCAGGATTGTTTGCAATCAAGAGAATATAAGCCCCTGTCTTCGCTCGATTTTGCCTGCCCAACAACATGGTCATTCATCCTGCCTTTCACAAGAGCATTCTCAAGCATTACGGGGACCCCAGTACAAACTTCCCTGCCATAGACGTCATACCTCCACCTCTTATACAAGTGGACGAGGGTATGGAATACATGATTGAAGACATCCTCGGCCATCAATGCCATGGAAAAACGACCGAGTATGTGTTCAAATATCATGGCCACGACGTCACGCACAATAGCTGGGAGCCTACAACAACCTCCTAGATGTCGATCACCTGATTAACGGTTACTACCTTTGTTACAAGCCTACGTGTGCAAACGTGCCCGGACGTCCAACTAAAAAGGGAGAGAAATGTTACATCCGTGACGTACACAAGTCCCTAGACGTAGCGATTGGGAATTTCTATTCTTACATTCATGGCTCACCACGCGCTGACCTCAGAATCTTTACACCAATCTGTCGAGGGAATTTTGGCCAACTGCCTCAACCTTTGGTGTTTTGTTCCATTTTTTTTTTTACAGTTTTGACCACCTTCTAGGATGGTCGGCAGAAGTGTCGCAAACTATATTGTTGTTTTATTTTGTTCAGTCGACTTCTCAATGGCACTGGAAACAAAACCACGTCTCGATATCCTCGAAGTCCCCTAATTTCTTGGTGGAGCTTTTCAATGTATCCACTCACAGTGTGACCTCGCATGTGTCGCTCTGCTTGAGTAACTGCCTGAGGCAAACGGACTAGAAAACAGGGCCGACACAATAGCACCTGCCGTCCGCTCCTAGCATTACAGCTAGGAGAAGATATCACCCTCAGGATCACGGTTCCACACTGAGCAGTTCCTAGGCAATCACTTGCTAGCAACTGTGTCCACTTAACACTTGGTCACTTTCGCGCGAGGTGCTAGTCAAAGACTAACTCCTGGGGCTTAGACCAACCAGTGTCTTCTTTATACTGTTCCTTAGTTGGACAACTCTGTGAGGAGCATCTAAGGCCAGATTGTGTAATTAGAATGAGGAATGAGCCTGGTACATATAGTCCTAGGCCTGGCTTCTAAGGTGTGTGGGCAGTGACACTTTTGGGGTGGTCACTCCAAACCACCTCACCAGTCCGCCAATTGGCGCATCCACTGACCGCCAAGTGGCGCACTCTCCTCATGCATGGAGAAATGTCTAAGAAACTTCCCCTGTGCTAGAAGGTCAAAAAACCTCCTGCGCACATCAAGGCTCGATCGCAGGACCTGTTGTCCCTAAGTCCAACATGCTATCCGTTGCGCTACACTTCTGGTGTCTCGCTTGGACTTGCACCACGAACAAGGTTTGGGGGACTTACTCCAAGGGAGCAGTGCATGCCCAACCTGTCCGTCAACCCATAGCAGTGGCCATGGGGCATAGAAGAACAACAATCTCTCCCTTGCACCGTAGGCCACCTGCTGTGGTAGTTTTCTTCGGCATGAACCTGTAGCTCTAGGTTGTGTTTGTGCATGTCAGTTTTCTTGGTCTTTAGTTCTCATCTCTTGCATCCACCATGCCGACTCCTCGAGCACCTGCAACATGCAAGTCGCTGTCTAGCGGCTTTGTCAAGAAGTCCGCAAGCATTTTCTTGGTTGCGACGTGCTCCAGTTCCACGACACCCTTGGCGATAAGGTCACGTGAGTAGTGGTACCGAATATCGATGTGCTTTGTACGCCGGGAGATCATGTCGTCCTCTGCCATAGCCATGGCACTTTGGTTGT
>SZWC01008672.1:9521-24634 GCA_023375785.1 Penium margaritaceum
GAGAGAGAGAGAGATAGAGAGAGAGAGAGAGAGAGAGAGAGAGAGTCAGCAGAATGAGAGGACTCTGAGCGGACAGGGGGGGGGACGCGGGCGTGGCGCCAGGCGCACGAGCAGAGGACGAGGCAGAGGGTGAGGGAGCAGGAGGCTCAAGTGAGACAGCGTCAGAAGAGTCAGGGATGGTTGTAGACCTGTCTCCTCCACTGCCTTTTAACTCACCTCCGCCCATGCGGAGGTGAGTTAAAAGGAGCGGTGGAGGCCGAGGGAGGAAAACCCAAGGAGAGAGATGAGCTCAGGGGGGGAAATCCTCTCCTCCGAGAGAGAGGCAGTCGAAGGACGCCCATATAGGATTACAGGAGGGCCAGAGGGTAGAGGACCACCCCCACCCCGAGAGGACGGAGAGAGGGACCTGCCAAAGCGGGGGACGTTGCGCTCAAACAGGTGTTCAAAGAAGAGCGTACCACGCTCAGCCTGTGGAAGCAGACAGACACGCTCAGCCTGTGGAAGCAAGGTTTCAAGGACATCTGTGACATCGCTTTTGTGGCGCAGGGCAAAGACCCAGCGATAGCAGGAGTAGTCATCAGTCAAGCACAGGACATAGCGGCCGAGGCCACCAAGGAAGTCCTGGGACAAAGGATCCATGAGGTCAGCATGGACTAGGTCAAGAGGGTGAGAAGTGGTGGCTTCAGCAGTAGAGAACGGGGAGCGGTGCATTTTACCGCTGGCGCAGTCAAGGCAGGAGGACATGTAGGGCGGTGCAAATGTGGTAGGGTCAAGGCCGTGGGCTGGCCGAAGGCGGAGAAGGCGATAATGTGAATGTGATTGAGATGATGATGCAGGAGATCAGCGTGATCAAGCGACAGCGGAGCGACATGAACAAGTGCAGAGGCAGCGGAAAACGGGGGCAGTGTGACGGGAACACGGAAGAGACGATCACAGCGCACACCATGAAGAACAACACGACCAGAGGAGCGGAGGAAGATGGAGGCCAAGCCGCGGCTGGACGAGAAGTCCTACCCTAGTCGTCAAGAGTGGTCACAGAGAGAAGATTGACTTCAAGATCGGGTACGAAAAGCACATCGGGCAAGTAGACAGTGCCACCAGGACTAACAAAACGGACTACACCAAAACCTTGGACATGGAGAAGTTGGCGGGAGCTAGTGCGCACAGAACGGACAAACTGAACGGGCCCGAGTGACACAAACGATGATCGATAGGAAGTCATGTGATGTGTGGCCCCGGAGTCAATGATCTAGAGACCAGGTGATGCACGAGTGGACGGGAGGACGAGACATACAGCAACGGTACCACGTGGAGAGAGGGAGGACAGCCCACCGAGACGAGTGGGGAATGTATGAGACTGCCAATGCTCAATCCAGGTACGATCATCAGGAAAGTTCCGTTGAATACCACCAGAAGGACCACCACAAAGAGTAGCATCAGACACTCAGACAGATCCATGGGACTGGCCACTCACACTCTCACCTCCCTGAGAGCGAAGGTGAAGAAGTTCCGCCAGCGGACGCTCAAGACTACGCTCCTTGTCATGGTGATCAGAGGAGTGGTCAGAGGAGCGGTCGGAGGAGCGGTCAAAGAAGTGCCCATCGTCACGAGCCTAGGGGGAACGATGTAGTGAGAGGGCGGAGGACCGTAGTATGGAGGACCAGACGGTGGAGGGATCCAACCCCAAGGGCTGGGCGCAGGTGGCGTCGGTTGGAGAGGAGCAAGAGTGGTGGAGGGCGCTGATGCAGAGGAGGAGGTTGAAGAGGACGCAACAGTCAGGGCACCAACGGCGGAGGAGGTGGTGACGCCCGGGCCCAGAGAGCGTGCATAGAGGATGCAAGACGCACAGCATCACGTGGGGCCGGACACTTGGGTGCAGAGTAGCCGGTGGCACCACAGTTCCAGCAGGTGACTTCGACAACGGCGGGAGCAGGGTTCTTGCCACCGCGGCCACTCCCACGCCCCTTACCCCCACGACCACCGCCACGGCCAGAGCCACTCCCCCCTCCACGAGAAGTGGCCTGAGTGGGATGAGTGGCGACCTGAGAGGAGGGAGTGGAAGTTGTTGTGGCAGAGGAGGAGGAGGTAGATGTAGTGACAGCAGAGAGCGCAACACAATGCATGCGCTTGTTCAATAGGGCGTTCCACCAATTGGTGAGACGTGAAGCAATGAAGTCAAAGAGGGGGCCGATCCCAGGTGGAGAGTCAGGAGGGACGGGGTGCAGATGCAAGGCGCTCGAGTTCTGCCTGAGAGACGTAGAGGTCAGCCAGCTCAGGGATGAGGCCAGCCAGCTCAGGAATGAGGCCAGCAACGATAGAAAGGTAGGCGGAGAGGGGACCAGGAGCTGCCCGGCCAAGATCCCTCAGCAGACGCAGACTGCGTGCCCAATACTCATCTGCCGTCTCGTCTGTCTGCATCCACAGGGTGTTGAATTGGACAATGAGGGCACTCTGGACAGGATGCGTAGTCACTATTTTGAGGTGGCGTATGAGTGCATAAGCAATGACGGGATCAGTAGGGGTGCCCCGGGAGGGGTCTGCGTTGTACGTACCAATGTCATCAAGGAGACTCTCAGGTCCTGTTTTGATGAGGGCTCATACTACACGAGCAGCCTCAGCAGGTTGAGGTACAAACGACGGCTTGGCAGGGGTGTAATACACCCATAGGAGCTCACCCTAGGCCCACGTACTGAAACGCATCTCCCAGGATGTGAAGGTGAGTTTGGATGTAAGCTGTGGTGGTGGCATCTCAAAGTCCTTCTGCTTGGCGGGGAGAAGAGCGCGGGCAAATGCTGATGCTGAGAGTGTGGGGGATGAGGAGTCGACAATATTATCACTGGGGTGAGCTGATGATTCTGCCGAGCCTGACTCTGTAGAGGGAAGGATTGCTACAAGACCTGGAATGGTGTGCAGGCGCTCAATGAGTAATGTGGCCACTACAGTCGCTAGTTCATGCTATGCTTCCTACCCCTGATGAAGCCCGTCTTCACCCTTAGGACGCTCTGCTTGTGCCTCACTAAGAGTTGCCTGAAGGGCCTCTATGGTGTCCTGTGGCCTAGGCATGGTGATAGGAGGCAATCAAGAATGAAGATGAACGGGGTCTAGAGAGATGAGAGGGGGTGTAGTGCGATGCAATACAGTGCCATGCAGCCCTCACCGAGCTGATGGCGCAGAAGAAGGGTGAAGAGCAGAGGAACCATGGCTGCAGCTGAAGAGAACAGAACCGCCACCCAGCCTGTGACTGCCACAGTGAGGGACAGGACCCCCGTAACTGTGGCTCATGCAACAGCAGCTGTAGATGATGCCACGATAGCACCAGTAGTGATTTGTAGTATGGTGTCTCATGGAGCACTGGTGGGAGTCAGTACTGCTGCAGCGGTAGATGCCCGAATTGATCGAATAGCACTGGATGTGGCGTCAGCCGCAGTGGAAGCTGCTATGGAAAAAGAGGCGGCTGCTGCTGTGACCTCTGTGGCGATATTTGTGTCAGCAGCTGCAAGCAAGGTGAGAGAGACTGCTGCATGTACGTAGGCCTCAGATGCATGGCCAACGGCCGTTTGTGTTGGGGCACGGCAGGCTCTAGCCGTGGCTGCGAAGGTGGAAACAACACCAACAGCTACGTCAAGAATGGCTCCAGCTAAGCACATGGAGTCGGTGTGAATGGGCAGAACAGGAATAACGCCAGGCACATAGGGAGCCGTTGATGGACCTGGTGTTGCAACGGCTAGAGGAAAAGGGGTAGAAGAGGGTGCAGCTGTCAAGGAGGTGTTGGACATCTGAGAGGTACGAGGAGGTTGCATCCTTGGAGACAGGGGTGGTGATGGAGGTAGGTCGTCCTGCGTGTAGACTTGGCGATTCATTTCTGCTTTACGCTCCTTGCATTCACGCTCGTCAACAACAGCAAGCTCCTCACGCCAGTATGCGCTATCCAGCATGCGAAACCACAGCAACGTGTCATGATTAGTGGGTAGAAATTCGTCAAAGACACTCGGATCCTCCCACCAAGGATCTGCGCACCGCGAAGCTGTGCGTGGAGAGTAGAGCTCCTCGTCTGGAGGACCATCAAGGGGAGGAGAGTCAAGGATGAGAGGGTTATGGCTGCTAGCACAGCCAAGAGAGATGCGGATCCATTGAGGGTGCATCCCTCAGTACCAGGTCCCTTGTTGTACGATAGCAGCGTGATGTAGATGCTTGGAATGACTTAGGTGTATTGAGGAAAATGCTGCAAAGGGTTAGCTGCTGCAAGAGCAAGCAAGAAAGATAGGCGGGTACAGCAGGGAGTGCCAAAGAGTGGGACCCACCCTGAGGTCTTGGATGAGAGGCACACACCTCTGCCCCAAGAGGAACAGTGGGTGCAGGCCGAAGATGTCGTTAGGCACGCTGCCGTGCATATGTGAAGGAGACACCGGTGGTGTTGTTGTAGGGGCACTGATGGCCAAGGGTGTCGGGTGTGGCGAGAGTGCCACGTGGCAAGAGTGCCACGCTCAGTGCTGCGGCATTAGAACTTGAGAAGATGCGTGGAAGCTTCCTAGCGACACAGCCGCCAACTAGGCGTCAGTGCCTAGTCAGACAGTGACGACAGTCAGAGGTCGTGCACGCAACGGCAAGGATCTGGCTAGGAGACACAAGGCAAAGTGTCAGAATGCTTCAATAGTATTTGCAGAGAGAAATGACAAATGAAAGGTCCATGGCATAAGTACCTGCCGCGGCGCACTGCGGGTGTCACCCTCGGCAGTGCAAGATGTGTCCTAAAATCGACCCAAAACCACTGTTTTGGCCGTAACCCTACACAAACATATCAGAAAGATACGCCGTCTACACCTAAATATGCATAATAACAAGCCGGACGCTACGACTGGTCACATGCATACATCCGGCATCAAACGGTGGACACACAATGCAAAAACATGCAAATCGGGCCCATGGCCAGTCCGCCGAAAAACTCCTACGTGTTGCAAAAAAACTGCAGGAGGTCCCGGGCAGCGTCCACAGCTCTGGAACAGTCGTCGGTCAGATCCAAGCTGGTAGTCCACAACCAGACGACGCACCGGTATCACCAGGGTCTGCATTAGGGATCTGCACGGGTATGGACATGGCTGAGTGGTCAAAGTAAAATGTACAGTTCGACATGAACGTCACAAATCACAACACTCCCCCATGACCTGATGGTATGCATGTCCATACACGTGCAACACTGAGACGAGTACAACAATGAGTGCAAAAGTAGATGCGACACAGACACAGTCACACCCCACACTCAACTACTTTCAGGCAAGAGGCGATGCCTAACAGAACAAATGGCCACAAGGAACTTTCAGCGAGCTAGTGCCTTTGTCAAGAAGTGAGCGCGCCGCATGTCAATGCAAACCCATATGACGGAGATCACGTGTCGCTCTACCAGATCACGCACAAAGTGATGCTTAACTGTAATGTGCTTCGTTCGATCTTGAAAGACACCAGAGTTCTCGGCAATGGCAAGAGCACTCTGGTTGTCGCAATGAAGCACAATGGCAGATACTGACTGACCCAGCTCAAGGAATAGGTGCTGCAGCCATACGACCTCAGCAGCCCCTGCACCTAGAGAAACATACTCTGCCTCCGATGAGCTACGTGCAATGCAGCCCTGCTTCCTATTACACCAGGATACAGCGATACCACCGAGCAGGAACACGTAACCAGTGGAACTACGTTCATTTGGTCTCCAGGCCCAGTCGCTGTCAGTGTAGCCATCAAGGACCACCGAACACTGCCGGCAAAAGCAGAGTCCGAGGTACGGTGTGGAGACCACATACCACACCACTCCCACAGCCACGTGAAGGGCTCTGGCGCGTGGAGCCTACAAAAACAGGGCAAGGAGGTTGACGGCAAAGGCGATGCCTGGACGTCTCCTAGTGGCAAGGTACATCAGAGATCCGATGAGACAGAGGTACAAGGTAACATCCACTGTCTCCCCCAGCTGTGTGGGATCATCCACCTTCAGGGAATCCTATCAGTCAGGCGGAAGAGATGTGGAAGCCGTGGACACTGCGCCGAGGAGGTCACTATAGCGCTCCCCCACAACTCGTGCGTATCGAGCCTGATACAGTAGTAGCATCCGAGGTCTGCAGACTGGCACGATCTCCATGCCGAGAAACACCGTTGTAGGACGAAGGTCCTTCATCCTGTAGGCAGTCTGGAGGACAGCCTTGGCCTCCTTCACGGCCTCCAGTGAAGGAGACGCGATCAGAAGGTCATCGGCATAGACCAGGATGGCGGTGAACCGCTCAGGCGTCCGTCGGATAAAAAGAGGGATCTCCCTCGCTCTATACATATCCCGCACGAGTCAGGGTGCGAGTGATCTCCTGGTTCCAACACCGAAGAGACTACTTGAGGCCGTACAAGCACTTGCACAAATGACAGACCTTGTCACCATCCTCAAAGCAAGGTGGCTGAGCCACGTAAATCTCCTCATCCAGAGAGCCATGGAGGAACGCAATGTTCACATCCATCTGGTGCAGTTCCCAGTCATGTTGAGCCACTACACCGAACAGAGCTCGAGCTGAGGTCATGCGGCCAACAAGGGTAAAGGTGTTTGTGTAATCAATGCCCTCGATCTGAGAGTACCTCTTGATGACCAAGCGGACCTTGTCGCGTTCCAGTGAGCGATCCGGCTTCACTTTCCTGCGAAAGACCCACTTGACCTGGATAACCTTCCTCCCAGGTGGAAGATCGACTAGCTCGTAAACTCCGTACTCTCGGATGGTGCGAAGCTCATCCTCGCGGGTAGCACGCCAAGCGTCAGCATCCTGTGATAAGAGAGTTTTCCTCAGTGTACCCCGGTTAGGCAACATAGAGGGAGAGGTCTGCGTGGCAAGAGCACACACCTTAATGCTAGGTTTGACAACCACAAGATCAGCTGCTACATCACAAGCGATATGAAATTCGTAAGTGACAAGGTCATGCCCTACGGGACACGCTGGATGAACCTCTCTGTGCTTAGTGCGGTCACTTAGGCCTAGGATCTTTGTGTCGGGATCACCACTCGTGATGTTGCGAGTGGAGCGCCTTGGTGCGGGTGCTGACACTCGCTGGGCTCCGGAGTCCAATGGTCGAAGACGACCGCCAGGCTCACGCGTGTAACCTGGGCTCGAGGGGCGCACCTCAGGCTGAGGGATTGGCACAACCAAAGCTGGTGAAGGCTGAGGCAAAGGAGTTGGTGATTTCGTGCGAGGAGATGCGTGTGTGGGAGACACAGGACTGGATGTGACAGTAGGAGCAGGTGAGGCAGGACATGCACAGAGGCAGGAGTACCGACGGACATAGGTACGGTCGCAGGAGTGCACATTGGTACATGATCATGGGTACCTGTGGGGTGCAAAGGTAAAAGGGTAGAAGCCGGCCGTGCTGGAGAGGTCTCTGGACCGACAGCGATGATCGCTGGGTCATGAAGAGTCGAAGACCGAGAAATGAAGGGAGATTGAACGAACACATCAGCCTGGCGAGAGGTGCTCGCAGTCGCAGACTCCCCCATCCATCGAGAACCCTCACATGAAGGAACATGTGTGGTGGATAGCAACGTGATCGATGTGAGATCATGGGAGGTGATCGAAGTCAGATCACGGCAAGTGAGGGACTCAAAGAAGAGCGTATCGCATGACTCAACGATGCGATGACAAGCGGGATCCCAAGAACCTTAGGCCTTTGAACGCAAGGAGATGCCGACAAAGGCACACAAGCAACCTCGCGGTGAGACCTTGGATCCCTGCTGGTCCTCGGTGTACCACATAGAAGCCAAGGATCCCCAGACGCGAGCGAGGCGCAAGTCAGTACGATGGCCGAACCAGCGCTCATACGGTGTGACGTGGTCCGGAAGAGGACCGTGCGGGAAGCGGTTCCGGACTCAAGTCATGTAGGCGAATCCTTCAAAAGCGAAGGATTTTGAGAGACAGCACTCAGACCGCATAGCATGGACCCAATCCTTCATGGTGCGGTTCCAACGCTAAAAAATACCGTTCTGCTTGGGAGTAGCAGGAGCGGAGACCAAGTGAAAAATCTCGTGCTCGACAAAGAAGCTGTCCATCTCGCCAAGAAACTCACCGCCGCGATGCGAGTGGAAGGTATGCAGCGTGTGACAGGACTGACGCTTAGCCACAACTAGCTAGAGGCAAACCGCGAGAGCAACGTCACTATCCTGGTGCAGACTGTAGACCCACCGCATCCGGGTGAAGTCATCAGTTAGGGTCAAGACATATCGACCCCGATCGGACAGAGACTCGACAGGAAGAAGACAAAGAAGGTCCGAATGGACTAGCTCGAGAGGGCGAAGTGCGCGAGAACGGGAGTCAGGGTAGGTCCAACGATGCATCTTACCCTGAGTGCAGAAGAGACAGTCCGTCTTGGACGGCTTTTCGAAAGAAGTCGCGCCAAGACCGAGGGCGGGTTGTGTCCGAATGAGCTCCGACACAGTGTCAGAGCCTAAATGACACAGACGACGATAAAGCAATCGCTGGTGCTCAGGAGACAAAACGCCAATGACAAAAACACGAGCTGAAGGGGAGCAAGGAGGAGAAGTCTGACAGACACAATACAAGTCATCTACAACAGAGGCACGAAGAACGACGCTACGAGTGTCAATAGCAGTCACAGTCGCAAAGCATGCAGTGTGCTCCATTGAGAGTCCTATCAGTGTACAAGCACGTACAGAAAGCAAAATGAGCTCAAGGTTATGTACAAACAGCACCTCGGGAAGATACAGTGGGCCAGACGGACCATCGAAACACACGAGCACAACACACTGGACTGGCAAGGACTGACCAGAGCCTGTGTGAACGGAACGAACAGACGTGACAGGGTCGAGAACAACGAAGTCGCTACGACCACAGGTCATGTGATGAGTGGCACCGGAATCGATGATCCAAGTACCACCGGAATCACGACTTGAGGATGTCACTGTACAACGGGCAATGGAACACTCGGCATCAGAAGGACGCTGGACAGTCGGTGGGGAGGAACGACGAATGGCACAAAGGTGAGACTCATGAATCCAATCGATATAGTCAGGCTCATCGTCATCACATGCTGAATGTGCCCCCCACACAAATCGTCCTGGGCCACAAGAACAGACGTATAGACAGTCTCTGCACCACCCGGCTGTGACAAGACACTCGCACCTCCCTGAAAGCGAAGCACCAGAAGGTGTCAGAGCTCGGCGATGGTGCGGTCACGTGGGTCCGGGTCGCCGCTGCTCGTCGGTGGTGAAGTGGGAACCGCTGCAGTCGTGGTCGCTACTCGCCCGGAGGATGTTCTGTTGGACGTAGGACAGAGTGCATGTGCAGCCTGAAGCCCGCAAGTAGTCCGCGCCCAGTCGAGCGACTGCTGGCACTCGATGTAACGATGGACGCCTCCACAGTTGTAGCAGTGAACGGAGTGTCCACTGCTACTACCCGATGACGGCGACTACTGTGACTGCTGCTGACCCGAGCCACACTTCCCCTTCTTCTTCTTCCCTTGTGCAGCTGCTCCGACACCCTGTGTCTGAGTCGACGTAAGCAGAGTGGAAGAGGAAGAGGAAGATGAGGACGTGACGGAGGATGGAGAAGGGGATTGCACGAGGGGCGTTGGTGATGATGCGACGCCTGTTGCATCAAGGGGAGTCAAATGATGAGCTACGGCTGCCTCACGGGCGGAAGTCATTTGGAGGAAGAGCTGGTGCGCCCAGGGAAGAAGCTGCAATGAGGTCGAAAAAGGTTCGAGCACAGCGTCGCTGTACCTCGTGAACATGTTTGTGTGCTCAAGGCGAACTCCGAGCATGATCGTGTAGAGTGCACACATCTGTGTACCTCATGAGGTCCCAATGCGTATGTAGATGCGCATGGTGCCACGCCAGTAGTTGGCTGCAGGCTCGGTAGGCCCTTAACGAAGAGAGTGAAAGGCACGAATGTTAGCGGCGCGAGTGGCGTGCGTCTCTGTAGCAAGAAGGGATAATGCCAGGTCCCAGCCCCCGCATGGATCAGCGCTGCTGCCTGTGCCGGCCTCGCCAAGGAATGAGCGAAATTTGACGAAGGTCTTGCGCGGCATGGTGTAAAGGAGTCCGCCCATCGCCCTAGCTGCTGTCAGCACTTGTACTCGGTCCATAGTCTGATACGAACTGTGGTAGTAGGGCCACACTCCCTCTGAAATGGCCCAAACCTGGAAAAGGATCTCCCAGTAGTCAAAACCCTCCTCGCTAGCATACCGTCGGGGTGGTGCCTCGAAGTCCTTGGGTTGCCGCTCCGTAGGAAGAATAACTACAGCCTGAGAAGGACGAGGGATGGGGAAGACACCTGGAGAGGGAAGTCGCTGGGGTGGAGGTCAGGCGACGATTGAATCTCGGGAAAGCGAGATGTGTGTGGGGGTCGAGAGCTCGTCTGGAGCTGACGGAGACGCTCCTGAAGCACACGAATCTCACGCTGGGGGGAGTCTTCCTCCATGCCTGGCATGTCTGGATCCTCAACCCAAGGATCAAGAGGTGGCGGGTCGGACCCGGCTCCTGTCTCCGGTGCTGGGGCTGACTCCTCAGTAGAGGGTGCGAAACCGGCAGCTCCCTCAGAGGTCTGCCGTGGGACTGTGGACTGACCACGAAGAAGCTCAGTGAGTGTACGGATTGCATCACTCTACTCCCGCTGTAGGCGACGCATGTCGTCCTGCTGGCTCCGTAGGTCCTCAATAGCCTACGAGCAATGGGCTCATGACCCGTGAGAAGGAAGAAGAGGGATCAAGTATCCTCTTTCCCTTATCACTAAACGGAGCCATGTCACCACTCATTATGGGCCGAGATGTCAACTTGGTCAAATCGCAGAAATGTCAGTGTTTCTCGAGTACTTAAAACGCTGGCAACGTTTCACTCTCCGACCAAAAATTTGACCAAGTACTGACGTCAGCAGGTGGTTGCTGACGTAAGCATGACCTGATGACGTCAGCAAGAAAAATGCTGACGTCTGCTCCCCTCCTTTATTTTTTTTGTAAAACCCTCGCGGTTGTTGCCCCATTGCACAGGGGATGGTTATTCCACAACAACCGCGTAGAAGCTACGCAGAAGCTTCGGAGCAGCTTCGGCTGTTGCTGCTGCTGCGCCGGCACCTACAGTAGCAGCCGCGCGGCTGTTTGCGCAGCTGTGGCAGCAGCTGCGTAGTGCTGCTGTGCTACAGAGCAGCTTTGCGCTGCTGCTGCAGCAGCTCTGCATAGCTGCTCCTACGCGTTGCTGCCACCGCGCGCTGCTGCTGCGCTGCTGCTCTACTGCGCTGCTGCTGCTGCTGTACTGCTGCTGCTGCTCAATGCTGCTGCTGCTGCTGCTGCACGCTGCTGCTGCCCGCCGTCGCCGCCGCCATTGCGCATCGCTGCTCCTGCTCCGTGCTTCCGCTGCTACGCACTGCTCTTGCCGTGGACTGCTAATGTTGCTGCCAGCCACCGCCTGCTGCGGCTGTGGCCTGCTGCCGCCGCTGCTGATGCCAATGCCAGCAGCTCCAGGCGGCTGCTGCCTAATGCGGATATCACCTGCTGCTGCTGGCGGTTGCTGATGATGCGCTCTCACATGGGTGACGTGGCCAGCAGTCGGGTGTCGTCGGAAGGTCCCTATGGATCGGCAACAGCCGTGACGCTCACTGCTGCTGCTCTGTTGCGTCTCTCCTGCGCAATGCGACCCTGATTTGGGTCCATTGGGACCCAAATGCTGCCCGGGACCTCCTGAGTCCAGAGCTCTGGACTCAGGATTGAGAACGGTCCAGAACTCCCAATTGAAGCTACAGAAAAACTACAGGAGGTCATGGGCAGCGTCCAGAGCTCTTGAATGATCGTCGGTCAGCTCCAAGCTGGTAGTCCACAACCAGACGACGCACCGGTACCACCTGGGTTCGCATCAGGGATGTGCACGGGTATGGACACGGCCGAGTGGTCTCAGTATTTTGTACAGGTCGACAGGAACGTCACAAATCATAACAGAACTGTAATCTCGTGCGTAGGCAGACAGTGAAGTGTCGGCGGCAGCCAAACCGAGGAGATTGCTGTGGCGGAAGTCGAGAAGACCCGTGCGAAGGAGACGAGCCCGGGCCTGTTGACAAGTGGCGGGAGAATTGCCACATGTGGGCAAGCAAATGAGCAGCGGCGAAGAGACGACGGGCCCGGCGAGAATGAGCGGCGGTAGAACACCGCGGGGCTGCCGAGAAGTCCTCGACGTCTCAATCAAAGTTCCATGACTCGCGAGGTGGAGGGGTCGTCCCCTGACTCTCTGATACGAGTAGTTGCTGGGAGTTTTCCTCGTTAAGTTGTGTGAGACGGGACGGGTGAGAGCAATGGGGCGCAAGACACGCCATGGATGCGGTAACCTTGCGTTGAAACTTTTTACTCAACCAAGACAAGAAACGAGAGAGGGGAGCGAGCGAGGTAAGCACCGGTGAGCACGCACCCACAGTGAGCATCACGCTCGGGTGGGCGAGTGCCGCCACCCGGGGGTCGAGCCTGACCACTCGGAATAATCCGAGGGCGGCTACTCACCAGTACACGGCCTGAATCGGCACGGTGGCCCCCTAAGAATCAGCACCTAGGACATATACAGCTCCCCCAGAACACTCAAGGCAAGAGAAACAAAATGCAGGGCACGGCAGTGAGAATGTACGAGCCCTAGCATCTACCGCATCAAAAAATCATAGAGAGTCGTGCAACGGCCATGTCTGTGCCAAAGTGCATTCCCGGGTCCAGCAGCAGCTTGATAACATCAGAGGCTTCAGTCAGTGCGGGCACGTCTGACGTTTCCCCAGGTGAGGCCATTGTCATTTCATCTGTACATGTGTGTGCAGAATGTGGGAGGGAAGAGGTCATAGAGTTGTGAGTGGCCAATGAACTTCAACACATGCTTTTGAAGTTGACACGACTATGCGTGTCTCTCCTAGCCAAACCCTCCTCACATTTTTCTTTCTTGCTAGTGCACTAGTTGATACGTATGAGACAACAAACCTAGGAAGCTCCACAGCAATTTCTCATTCAATACCAAGTTTAGGTGTTTATAATCTAGAGAGTACCTACAATCCGTGTACCCAAACCCCAAACCAACATGTGCACATTACTTGTCATGCTTGTTGTACAAGACTTGTCAGGGACGACATCTGACATGTCTCCATTTACAATAGAAAACACGATGAATCAACCAAAACTGCCGTCTCTCAGTTGTACACAGCCACAGCTGGTGTATGATTATCACAAGATATCGCATTGAACGTGGTTCTCATTCCTTCCTGTAATGATACCAAGGGGTTCTGAAGAATGTGGCTGCTGTGGAATAATTTGCAACAAGGTGTCATGTGCTCTTCGTATGTCACCAAGACTTAAACAGACATGTCAAACTGCCTCACAATAGTAAGCGTACATAAATAGAGTACATTCATGTTGTCAGCCTGAAGGGCCACTCATCCTTTCCTCACCAGTGCACTTCAAACCCCTGCATGGACCTTCCCCAAAAGAAAACGCCACAAATGTTCCAGTCGCGCAATTATTCGAACTGGGATTCTATCCACACCTCCAGCACACACCACATTCACAGACCACATGTGCCACGCCCTCTAGGAACGAAGAAAAAGGGCCTCTTGAGTATGAAAACCACCCCGCGCCTCTCCACCACAGGCAGGCAGCTTGCACTCTTGACCCTCCCACTGCCCGTCAGACAACAGCACATTGTGATACCCACAAGAGTCGAGCGCCTGACGCCATCCTCCTGCCTTTGAGATATGCACATCTCGCCGCCACGAGTCGCCCCTATGTTACCATGCACACCCCCAACCGCTGAGTGCCACACGTCCCAAGGCCTCCCATTCAGCACCGCACGTAGCACGTCACACCCTGCCGGCGACGTGCGAGTGCCGAGTGCATTGCAGCGATCCTAGCGCTGCATTATGTGCGACATCTAGTGCGGCATGCAGCGCCGCATCCTGCGTGCCTGCAGGATGCCGGAGCAAGGGCAAGGGGCAAGGGCAAGGAGCAAGGGCACGAGTGGCGTGTGCCTCCTCCTCCTCCTCGCAGCGAACCCTAGCGAGGGCCGGTGAGGTTGAAGGCATCGAGCGAGATGCCGGTGGTGGTGTTCTCCCAGATGGCGGGCGTGTTGATCACCTGCATCACCTCGTCCTGCGACATCTTGCCCGCCTCGTCCTGCCACTTCTCCCACTTCTCCGCCAGGCCCGACTTGCCGCCCAGAAGCATCTTGGCAACTTCCTCCATGGTGGGGCGCTCGTTCGGGTCTGCCTGCATGCACAGCAGCGCAACCTGCAGCATCTTCACCACCTCGTCCGTGTCCGTGGCGTCCGAGGCCGCGAGCTCGGCGTCCAGCAGCTCCGACATACGGTCGTCCTTGATCACCGCAGCGACCTGCAGCAGAGAGGGAAGAGGACAGGACCGGAAGGGACGCAGGACCGGAAGGGACGCAGGACAAAGAAACAAAAATTGAGAGGCTGGCACGGAGACAAAAGTCTGTCCAAGATGGAACACCATGCAGCGTCGTGATGCACGTTCAAGCTTGATGGTTCTGAGCAGCGAAGGCGTGACCCTTTGTCCCTGTTCCCTTTGTCCATGGCACCGGAGGAGACTCAAATCTTAAACCAACAGCCCCATTGCACCGGGGTTGTCAACAGCCACCGCGCGTTGGATGACCGCAACAACGGCCGCAACCTACAGGAGGGTAACAATCGTAGGGTCCCACGGAAAGCGAATTTCATTGGTGGCGTCAGAAAACAAAATGCACGCAGGAGCTGAGTTGAGGGGCAGTCCCTGGCAGGTCAAGACACAGAAACGGGACGATGGGACATCTGTCTCAAAGAAAAAGAAACGAGACAGCACCCTCTGCACAGGGCGGTGCACCGAACCGCACAACCGTGCTCTGTGTTGACAACCTAAAAAAACTATCTTGTCTTTCTCCGTTGTGCTGCAGCAGGGCTGAGATCTTTGGGCAAGCCAGTGAAAGAGGTGAAGGCCACAGGCATCGTCATCAGCTTGCCCTCTGGCATTGAGCAAACACAGAGCGCATGGTGGGACAAGGACAGGGAGGGAGTGGGGCAGGGATAGGCAGCAGGGTAAGGGAGAGACAGGGGGGAGGACGGGGGAGGGGGGAAGTGCGA
>SZWC01008672.1:51220-73231 GCA_023375785.1 Penium margaritaceum
TGTGTGTGTGTGTGTGTGTGTGTGTGTGTGTGTGCACAGCAGTTGGCGAGTGCCTGTTCTGCACATAGACCTGTGCGAGAGGATGCTACAGCTCGTCTCACTCATCCGTGTGCCTTGTTTGCTGTGCCACTCCCGACTGTTGCCGCAGACGGCCGCATGGTGTATTCGGACGGGGTCCACTGGCCCGAGGTGAATGCGCTCCTCGAGTTCAAGGGCGTCAACATCGACATGAACAACAACCTCTCCAACTGGGTGGTCCCGCGCCCGTACAACGCATCCGGGAAGCCCTACGTCCCGACGGCGGTCAAGGGCGCGAAGGCCCCCCCCCGCGAGCACTTTGTGTGCTCGTGGTCTGGCATCACATGCACGCCCCCGGCCTGGCACGTGACCAAGATCGCTCTCCCTGGCATGGGCCTGTGGGGCAACCAGAGCATCGGCCAGAGCCTGCCTCCCTCGTGGGGCTCTGCGCTGACGTCCCTCGTGCACCTCGATCTGAGCTACAACAAGGGGTCAGATCAGATCACGGGGCTCCTCGGCACCATCCCCTCCGAGTTTGGGTCCCTCTCCCTCCTCACCCACCTCGATCTCTCCAACAACAAGCTCACCGGCTCCCTCCCAGACACGCTCTCCTCCCTCAGGCGGCTCAAGACCCTCAACTTGTTTGTCAACTCGTTTGTCGGCGCCTTGCCACCCCTCATCGGCTTCTCTTCCCTCGAGAAGCTGTGGCTGAACAATAACAACTTCTCCGGATCCATCCCACAGTCGTACGCCCCCCTCAAATCCCTTCTGGACCTCAACTTGGCAGGGAACATGAACATGGAAGGCGGGATTCCGGACTCCCTCTCCCTTCTCACCCGACTCAGCTCCCTCAACCTCAATTCTTTGGGCCTGGGTGGTCCCCTGCCCACCTGGATCAGCAACCTCAAGGCCCTTATGGCGCTCAACCTGGCAGGGAACGAGCTCACGGGCGAGCTCCCCACGACCCTCGGCGGGCTGTCCTCACTCGCCATGCTCGAACTCTTCAACAACCAGATCTCGGGGCCCATCCCCGCCGCGCTCGTCAAGGAGTTGTGCACCTACCCAGGCCTCAACGCCCTCACTCTCCAGAACAACAAGCTGTCTGGCGACTTCCCAGCCACGGCCTTCATGGACCCGCCTTGCGCAGCCTTCGCGTTTGGCACCATCGAGTTGGGCGGGAACCAGCTCACCGGCTCCATCCCCGAGGGCTTCTTCACAACCCTCATGGTGATGACCCTCAATCTCAGGTCCAACCGGCTCTCTGGCCCCATCCCTCGCGACATCTTCAAGGCCCCCCTGGCGGCCGCCATCTACCTCGAGGACAACAACTTCTCGGGAGAGCTGCCGCCCCTGGACTGCCCAGTCTCGGAGATGGCGGGCGGCATGCCCTTGCTGGCCTACGTCATGCTCGGAGGGAACTCCCTTACGGGCGATCTCCCCTCCATCTTCACCCCGGCGTCCCTCAAGGCGTGCCTCTCAACCCTCGGCAGCATCGACCTCGGCAACAACCAGTTCACCGGGACCTTCCCCACGACCCTATGGGGGTTGACGAACCTCAAGACGCTCAACCTGGCGGGCAACAAACTCTCTGGCGCCCTCCCGCCGCCCGCTCCCCTCTGCACGCGTGCGGTGATCGCNCCGCCCCTGGACTGCCCAGTCTCGGAGATGGCGGGCGGCATGCCCTTGCTGGCCTACGTCATGCTCGGAGGGAACTCCCTTACGGGCGATCTCCCCTCCATCTTCACCCCGGCGTCCCTCAAGGCGTGCCTCTCAACCCTCGGCAGCATCGACCTCGGCAACAACCAGTTCACCGGGACCTTCCCCACGACCCTATGGGGGTTGACGAACCTCAAGACGCTCAACCTGGCGGGCAACAAACTCTCTGGCGCCCTCCCGCCGCCCGCTCCCCTCTGCACGCGTGCGGTGATCGCCAAGCGCAACGACCCGTTCAACCCGAAGGCGCTGCAGCTCAACATCTCCCGGAACGCCTTCGCCGGGCCCCTCCCGACGCTCCTCGGAAGCTGCTCCGACACTCAGGCCATGGATCTGTCCCACAACCAGTTCTCCGGAGCGCTCCCAAGCTCGATCGGGAACCTTGGCCTGAGCATCTCCGTGTTCAGAGTGGAGAACAACCTGTTCTCTGGCCCCATCCCTTCCGTCATCCGCCAGCTCCAGGGGCTCGCCATCCTGGACATGTCGGAGAACGATTTCTCCGGCGGCCTCCCGGAGGAGATCTCGGAGATCCCGCGTCTCGCGTCCCTCGACCTGTCCGGCAACTCCCTCGCGGGCTCCATCCCCTCGAGCCTCTTCAAGCTCACTCTCCTGCGCAACCTCTCTCTGGCGGACAACCAGTTCTCCGACTCGATCCCTCAGGCCCTTGCGCCGCCGAACATGGTCGCCCTGACCTACCTCGACCTCTCCTCCAACGACCTCAACGGCTCGATCCCCTACGGGTTCGCCAACATCACCACCAACCCCGCCGTCTTTGTGAACTTTGCCAACAACAACATCTCTGGGACCTTCCCGGGAGGAAACCTCTCCTCCGTCCCCAATTCCTCCTTTGTCGGGAACTCAGACATGTGTGGGGGTGGGGGATACCCCGCGTGCCCTGTTCCCCCGTCTGACTCGGGTCTGTCCACGGGCGCGATCGTGGGCATCGCCGTGGGCGCCTTTGTGGGCCTCCTCCTCATCGCCCTCCTGGCGTGGTGGTTTTTGCACAAGCGCGACGCGTGGGCGGGGGGCAAGATGTTGGTGTTTGAGAAGCTCGACTTCAATCTCACAATCGACCACATTCTGGATGCAACAGAGCACTTCAATGAGAAGTACAAGCTGGGCCGAGGAGGATTTGGCACTGTGTACAGGTGAGACACTCCTTCCTCCCCCCCCCCCCCTTTCCCCCTTCTTTCCTCAGTCCTCTGTCCCACCCATGCCTCTCCCCTCGCGTATTGGTCTTTGTCAGATCATTTGCGGGATTCACTCCATTCATCACTTGAACAATCAGGAGCATATCAAGATCGCCCCTTTTCCACCCAGTCGCCCCTGAACAGACCTTCAGTAAAAAGTATTATTTCGTCATCTGCCACTCCTGAATTTTGTTCTCTGTTCCCACCACATTCCAGTTTCTCCTCATCCCTTGACCTCTCCGTTTTTCCCCCACCTGTTTTTGGCTCCTGTGGCGTTCACAGGGCGACGCTGCAAGATGGGCGCACCGTGGCTATCAAGCGGCTGGCGGCGGGGTCCACGCAGGGCGAGCGCGAGGTCCAGGCGGAGATGCAGACCCTGGGGAACATCCGCCACCGCAACCTCGTCATCCTCGTGGCCGCCTACATCGGCCCCGCGCCCGCCAACGAACGCCTCCTCCTCTACAACTTCCTGTCGGGCGGCTCGCTCGACGACGTCCTCGCCAAGGACATGTCCAAGGACTCGCCGTTCCGCAAGTGGGAGGTGCGGCGGCGCATCGCGCTCGACACGGCNAGGGCGACGCTGCAAGATGGGCGCACCGTGGCTATCAAGCGGCTGGCGGCGGGGTCCACGCAGGGCGAGCGCGAGGTCCAGGCGGAGATGCAGACCCTGGGGAACATCCGCCACCGCAACCTCGTCATCCTCGTGGCCGCCTACATCGGCCCCGCGCCCGCCAACGAACGCCTCCTCCTCTACAACTTCCTGTCGGGCGGCTCGCTCGACGACGTCCTCGCCAAGGACATGTCCAAGGACTCGCCGTTCCGCAAGTGGGAGGTGCGGCGGCGCATCGCGCTCGACACGGCGCGCGGCATGAAGTACCTGCACCACGACTGCACGCCGCGCATCATCCACCGCGACATGAAGCCCGCCAACGTGCTCCTCGACGACCAGCTGATTGCGCACGTGGCGGACTTTGGGCTGGCCCGGGAGGTGGACATGACCAAGAGCCACATGTCGACGGCGGTGTTTGGCACGATCGGGTATCTCGCGCCGGAGTACACGCAGAGGGGCCGGCTCACGTTCAAGAGCGACGTGTTCGCCTACGGCGTGCTGCTGCTGCAAGTGAGTGTTCAGTACTTGGGAGGACAAAAGGCTGTTGTTTTATTTTTGAGGGGGGAGGGCTGGGCCTGACTTTGACGCGTGAGATGCTTGTGAGATGACTCACTGGAGGCCACCAAGTTGATTGGGTTACATGTGGGGTGCCTTGGGTGCTCCTGTTGCTCTGGTGGCTTTCCAGACTATGTCGGGCGTGTTTTACGCGCGTGTGGACACTCTAGATTTGTCTCCTGCCCCAGAGCTTCCCAAGAAGAACATCCTGCTTGCCATGTATGCGAAACCATTGCGTGCACTTTTCCCTGTCTGCAGCTTATCACGGGCAAGCAGCCGACGGACGAGGAGGTGGCGGAGCGCGGTTTGGCTCGCTGGGTCGGTGCGTCCTCGACGGCCTCTGTCACCGACCCCCGCATCGACGACGGCTCTGAGGCTGACATCACCAACCAGATCCTGGGAGCCATCAAGCTCGGCCTGTTGTGCACCTCCCGCGTCGCAGCGGATCGCCCCAGCATGGCGGAAGTGGTGCACCTGCTGGAACACCTGGAGGACTTTGCCAAGGGCATTGCGTCGGCCGCTCCTGGGCCTGCCAATGCCTCGACGGACAGTGCTGTCTAGAGAGGGATGAGGGTGGCGAGATGAGGGAAAGCACGAGGAGGGTTGGGGATGGGCCTCGGAAAGAGGATGATAAGTGCAGGTGCTCGACCGCATCTGTGATCATGGAGTCCTCGTGTTGATCTCTCTGAAGATGGCTGGCGTCGCAACAGAGACCTCGATGTGTGGGCATTGGGGGGTAGAACCTGGGAGCAATGCTAGTCCAGAGTGATGATTCCAGGGTAAAGGGATTCTAGCTCATCCCGCTGCATGGATGTACACCTTGTACTGCTACTATGTCACCTTGTTTCACTTTGAAATGGGTCTGGCTGGAGACTGCCTTCCATTGTGCCATAGCCTGAGTGCCTTCCAAAACATTTGCTGCTCCCTCCACCACGATTAGTCTGCGTGGTATCCTGTTCCATCTGTGGTGCGCTGTTGCTGGGGATTTGATTCGCCCCTGGGCATGGAGACTGTTCAAGGTGAACATGGGACAGCGGCACATAAGCTTGCTGGACCTGCACATACCGTGGCACACTTCAATTTTTCCAAAAGCAGATCCATGGTAGAACCATGTCACAGCATGAGACTGTTGAGGAGGCTTTGCCATGAAGACAGTGCAGTCAAGCGCACCCACACACCCACCCACGCAGGCAAGCACTCTTGTACGCACACATGCACGCTGTTGGTATTGAGCATGCGATTACGCAAGTGACCTCTTGACTGCACCGACGTATACTACCCTACATGCAACTGAAAGATGCCCACTCACACGCGATGCTGTGGATGCTGCCTTCATTGACTTGTCTTGGGTCACGATGACATCAACATCGCAGGCAGGTCATGGTGACCCAATAACGTGGGAAAATGACAGATCAGGATTAGAGCTCTAAGCCACACATGTTCTATTCTCTTATCTTGTTGCAATGAGCCACCACGGCGTGACATACACACGAGGGATATACATGCAGGCTATATACGCTCATGGCAGATGTGTCATTATTTCTCTTTGCATGCTTGCGTAGTATTGCCACATCAGTAGCCGCCAGAGGGTTAAAAACCGGTAGGTCAGAGTCCACCCCGTAGTTGGTGTCGAGATCCCATGCGAGAGATCCTTGTCTAGGTGGTCTTGTCAACTACAAGCCCAACAAGTCTCTCTCTCCTCATTGTTGGTCGATTTGGCTCTTCCCTTGGTGGTCGTTTTATCCATGGCGTAGCACCTTGCTTGCTCCCAAAATCTCCATCCTATTGACTCCCTCTCGTTTAAGCGCTCATCCCTATCTACTGGTATCAGAGCATGTGGGGAAAATCACTGAACAAGGCAAGGTTGGTGTGTTTTTCCACTGCCATTGATACGGGTGGTGGTGGTGGCAGCCCTAACCACCGCCACCATACTAGACGTCGCAACTGCAGTTGCAACGATTTTGCCGCAGCAACAGATCTCAGTCTTTGCACTGGTCTACCTCTCTGCGGGGAACCTGTAGTCGACGGTTTCCTCTTTCAACCGCCACGTGCCAGAGCCCATCTCGGCTTCGACCATTGCCGAGCTGCGTGACAATCAGACAGTGATGCCTCAGACAATGATGCCTCAGACAGTGATGACAATCGACGCATTATCCGTAAACCTCTCGACAGATATAGGTGCAGTCAAGCGTCAGCAACAGTAGCTGTCATTGAGGAAGCAGCCAAAAACTTTCTTGGGTACAGTACGGCCGTTGTTGTGCAACGGGCTCGTCAGCCACGGCTGCCACAATCGTTGTCACTTCGCCTCTGCTCTTCTAAGCAGCGGCAGCACCAGCCTTGTAGGGAGCAAGAGCAATCACAACCGTCAAGACCACCGGCAGTCTGGGCTGCCATCGCCTGCCCCCCTACCTACAACAACCAGAACAGAAATCCCAACAACTGTTGGTGATCTTTGAATGCAGAGCGTGCCGTCAACATTATTGCAATACCCTAGAATCCCAGCAGCAGCTGGGTCAGTTGTCCTGGCTGATCCCACGCTGCTATTTTCCCAGCCACGGTTGCAAGGAAAGACCATCTCCATGCCGCAGCCGGCACTCCGCATTGCTGGCTGACCACAGCTACAAAATGCAACAGCTGGTCATCTACCTCTTGTTGTAGTCCGTCATATAGCAGTACAGTAAGGCAATGGCCTCGGCCGCTGCCTTGCTTCACGTCACCCTGGCTTCTCCATTCTCAGCGGAGCTGATTCTAATGTCTCTTACAGTCGCAGCATCAAGGCACCGCATCGGCAACAAGATAGAGGCCTCAAAAGAGCAACATGAGCGGGATTGGTGGTTTCACCGCCACCGTTCCGACGCGGGTTACGTTTCCGGTGAGGATTTTCACCCCGCCAACTACTGACCACCACCCTCGACCATGAGGAGGGTGAGTTGGATTGTGTGTGTCGCACGGTGTCTGACAACTCTCCATCATGCCAGGATGCACCGGTCGCATCCACCATACCTGCAGCACCCGCATGATCGCATGCTACTGCCCATTTATCGCCACTTCTGTCACATCTTGCATCTTTGCACACAGCTTTGTTAGACGCTAGCGCTGTACTGGCATCCACGTTTGCGTCCACAGCCCGCACATCATGTGTACCAGCGAGCATAGCAGCAGGTATATACCATTGTGGTTATGTCACTAGGGTCAGTCGCAACAGCTATAGTAAACATAGCTACACATGTTATGGCAACACCAGACGTCGTCGCATTGACAGTTGCTTCCACGGTGGCATCTGCCGCCTTCATGCCTCAACCGTTGGTGCATCATCCTCTCCATATCCCACCTAGTCCACAACACAACATCTTCTCCACCTGGTTTTAACAGCAACAGCCATCTCCTCCTTGTCTGTAGAAATCGTCTCTTGGGCTCTATGCTTGGATTTCTCCTCCACATCGACCTCTGCCATCTTCGTTGCCTCAAGTGCATTGGCAACGCTTTCGCTTCACTTTCGGTGTCTCTAGGCATGGTGAGAATTCACTGTGGTTGCTTTCCTCTGGTCCCCTTCTTCCTTTATTCTGCTCTTCTTCTTAGGTTCCTCTTGTCTTGGGCTGGGCTAACTTCCAGCCAGAAGGTCGAGCCCCCATTCCCATCCCTAGGGGAATGGGAATGGAGGCGCAGGAAACTCTGGGCCAAAATCTTCTGGGCAGAGTGGGCAGCTCATCGTCATGCCTGTCAATGATACGAAATACGCAAAATTCTAAGCTGAGTTCTAGCATGCTCGCAATGACCATCAAGCCGCACTTTAGTGGTATACCCCTATTATCAGATCCCATTGCAGCAGCAACAGCAGGCTGGTGCAGCCACCACAAAAGCATTGTTTCATTCATTGTCTCGCCAATGTGATTTTGACACTCCTCCTTTACACTTCACCCCTTCTCTCTCCTTCCTTTACTGAGAGGTTCTTTTCAGTGCCAGGGCCCAAGGTGAACAACTCTGGAAGTACTAACATGGGCCTTGTGTCCCACCGTTTTTCTTATTCCCGTATGGGGCCACATGTTCCGTCTGTGTTCTCATCACAAGCAGCCCAAAAAAATTTATAGATGAGACTGGTACGTACAATATAGACCTGATCTGCCGTACTCTTGTTGATCCTTTTGGAGCCTACGCCGAATTCTGGTTAATCACCCCAATTTCACACACTTGATGGTCAGTGTATGAAGAAGTGTATTTCTGCAGGCAAACATTTTTCACAGAACATCGGCATGCATGCATGCGAATAAAGCCCAGATGTACATTTCTTGTGTATGATGAAACCTATGATAGCCTTTATGTGATGTATAGTAGTTTCTCCAAACAGTCTATGTTCACTAGTTTATTCACTTCCCAATACACTTGTTGATACAAATTTTCATGGGTGAGGCAATTGGTTATCTATGCCTACACCTTGATTCGGCACAGCAAAACTGGCATTGAACATGCTGCTCAGAGCGTACTCATTATGTATCTCAATCAACTTGCCATTCGGGTTATTGAGACTGCTGAAGCCGATTGGACACCCAGCCTTACACTCCTATGTGAATTTGGTCCTGCAACGGCCTCATCCCTGAGGTATCTGACATCTTCCGTGAGATCAAGGCAACTAAGCTTGAGTGCCTTGCCTCCTTGCCGATCCCTGACAAGTCACCTCTTGACATTGGCAACTTGTGTGGTTTCATGGCTGAGTGCCTCAGTGAATGGTGGAGCCCTCTGAAGAGCAAACACATGCGTCCTACAGCTGTTACAATGGTCATTATTGCCTCACCCACCAGTATGTCTTGCCCTTGCTCTATGTCCTCTTCGACCACCGCCACTTTGGTATTACAGGGTTTAGGGGAGCGAGAGAAGGATTGTGGTAAAGATGATAAGGGGAAAGGGGATGTCTCCTCTCCACAATAGTTTTCATCCGTGTCATGGTCGGTTACCTGCTGGGACTTTGGCGGAGATGGTCATTCTGCCCAAAGGTACACAGCCCCGCCTCAATGACATCCATTTGGCCTCGACCATGCGCATTCATTAGGTAGCGAGAAAGTGGCCTTATTCACATCCACATCCTCCTCTTCTCACTCATCCTCCAACCCCACTAATGTCACCACCAATGCAGCAAATATCTACTGCACTAGTACTACACCAGATCCCATTTGTTTTTAATGGGGTTGGCATCCTTCCTATGGAGGTCCTGCCTACTTGACCCACCATTTGGGTCATACCTAGACCCCTTGTGGCTTCAGCCACAAGGGATGTAGGTAAACCTCCGACATGGTGATTATCCCTTGGCCTCGAGAGGATGAGAGCCAGTTTTAGGCCCCCCTTATAGATGTCCTCCAACATTTTTTCCTCCGTGTTAAGGGAGGCGAGAGTGTCCGATCAGGGTCTACGTTGCTTAGGTGTCATTTTGATGGAGCCCTTTGTGGCTCCTCATCTGGGTGTGTCCGAAGGTTCTTGCCTGTTGTCACCTTGCCTCGCTGTCTTGCCGCTTGTAGTCAGTCCTCTCCCCTAAGTCCCCTTGTTTCCACCGTTTTCATCAGTCATATTTGCCCATCTGTTTGCATGTCTCGTGGATTCTAGATTCTTCATTCCTTCGCCACTCACCACGTTACCTCCTTGCTTTCCTCCTTTGCTTCTCTCGGCCCCATCAGTTCTGTGCATTTTTTTCATACCGCATTCAACCAGTTTCTCCCAATTGAAGGGGTCGGGCTATCCATTTCGTTAATCCTGAGGAGATCTCTCTTTCCTAAATATGTTGCATGTGCGTGCTGTTGATATCAGCCTAGTCTTTTTCATGACACTTGACGACCAGGGCTTAGACTTATAGCTCTGGTATTGCTAGTACGTCTCTGCATTCCATAATTCATGTGATGCTACGTGATTTGCGTTGTGACCGTTTGTTCCATGTACCCTCGTTGACATGCGCACCCTCCATGCATACCTTGGTGAATATCACGTGCTTGCTCCTCCCTGCCCACACTGAGCTCTTACACCGCCGCTTGTGCCACATTCATGCTATTGCCATTGACAGCCTGGTCCTACCCAACCAGCTAAAAGCTTGGATGCCTCCATGTTTCCTGTATCATTTGCATGCTTTGATCTTTTACATGCTGACATCATCGGGCCACTACCTCATGATGTCCTTGGGAGCTTGGATTGCTTCATTAAGTGTCTCCCTCCTGACTACTCTCGCATGCGCTAGATCTTTGCCTTGCTTAAAAAAAAAAAAAAAAAACGTCTGTTTTGTCATTGAGTCCTGGCTTTCTCTGGCCGAGTTGGCATGTGGGTGTTGTCTCCGTGTATTTTGGTCGGAACATGGCGGTGAGTACATGGGCTCCAGTGTTCGCTTTCTTGCTTCTAGNTGGGAGCTTGGATTGCTTCATTAAGTGTCTCCCTCCTGACTACTCTCGCATGCGCTAGATCTTTGCCTTGCTTAAAAAAAAAAAAAAAAAACGTCTGTTTTGTCATTGAGTCCTGGCTTTCTCTGGCCGAGTTGGCATGTGGGTGTTGTCTCCGTGTATTTTGGTCGGAACATGGCGGTGAGTACATGGGCTCCAGTGTTCGCTTTCTTGCTTCTAGTTGTATGTTTCTGGAAGCGTCCACTCCCTGCACATCCAACAGAATGGAGGCTCCAAGTATTACGAATGCACCCTTGCTGGTGATTTCACACTCTTCTCTATGTGTCCATCCTTGATCCTCTCTTCTCCATCAGAGCCATGTCTTACATGACGTGGGTTTAGAAGCATACTATTCACGGGCCCATTTCCCGCCATGTCACCCAGTTTGAGTGCTTGCATGACCGTCATGGTGACCTGCATCTTGCACAGGTCTAGGGTTACATCGTTACTGCTCCTTATGCTGGACTGGGAGAAACCCCAATTGATCCAGTCATATGAGGAGGACGACATATACCGGCACCTCGATATCAATGATTTGAGACACTTGGATCTCAAAACAGCATAAGCAAGGAGAGGAGACTCAAAATGTGTGGGTGAAGTTTTTTATGTAGATGGCACAAGTAGTGCCAAATGTGCGGTCTGTTCAAGCGACACAGGCATTGTTGACATGAATATTGATCATGTAATGTCGCATGCATGTAGGTATGTAGGTTCCATTGAGACGGTCAAAAGTTTTGGTGGTAAAATATGTTCATCAAGATGGACCTCATGGAGAGTATCTCATAGTGCACGGCAGTGCTTAGAATTGCCAATGTAATTCCGGAAAAATCCATGATAATGCCTGGTAGGCAGCCAAGCATTGTCGATGCTCTCCTCGTCATCGCTCTTGGCCAAAGATTCAGCCTTTGATATTTTCATCTTGGTCTGCAAGACATAGATTCCACCAATGCGAGGGACCTATTCAGTAGTCCTCTTGGTAGAGTAGGAGATGTTGATGTCCATGGTAGGGACTATCACTGCTTCCTTCTCTACACGGACCACTATCATGTCATGGTCAGTTATCTTAGAGATAGAGAGAATTTTGGTTGTGAAGGATGGAACATAGACTACCCCCTCTAGCTTGAGGTCAGAGTTCGCACCATTGACACCCACTATGAACAGATTTTCACCAGTCTCCTCACGTGCCTCAACCTTGCCGTTGGCAACTTTGAAGTTCTTCTTACATGGAGCAAGAGAGATGAAGTATCTCTTCTCGTAAGTTGTGTGCTTGTTTGTGTCTGAGTCAAGGCCGTAGGCTCCTAGCCTGAGTATCACCTTCCCTTTGTTGGATGTACACTCAGCCATCAAGCTTGTGGGATCCTTTCCACCATTTTCACCTTGCCATTCATCCCCGTCGCCTCCTTCCTTTTTGGGTACCCTCCACTCCTGAGCCAAGTGTTCAACCTTGCCAAACTTTTGGCAGTTTCCTTGGTGATGTGGATCCCTTCTATTGTTGCTAGTGTTGTTGTTTCCCTTGTATCTAGAGGAGGAGGTATTGTGAAAGGTTTCACTTCTCCGTGAAGCAAAGACATCCATGTTTGCTTTACTACTGCTACGACTCATGGCTTCATTCCATACATACTCTGAGATGGTGGTGTAGGAAACTTCCTCTTAAGTCCATCCTCCAATCACTGTGATCATGGGACCCCAACTCTGTGGCAGCGTCGTCAAAAACATCATGGTCTGCATATCGGATTTCAGGTCCCATCCCATGCGAGTGGCTTCTTTCAAGAGCAAAAGCTCTCAAAATTCTGCATAAAGACAGAGACATCATCCCCTTCACAAAACCTCATGAATGAAGAGACCGTTGGAAAGCGAGGAGGACTGAATCACCTTGCCTCGTCTTGCGTATGCCGCGGCTGCCACTATACAACCGCTGATATGTGACAGTCAACCATACAACATCTTTACTGTCACCCGAGCAGCATTCCTATTTTTCCCTGCATCACAGCTTGATTTCCACCTGTGTGGCAGTCAATCATGCAATCAACAAGTTGGTATGAGGATGTGCATATTCTTTCATATCTGACTTCATAACACAGTCATCAATTGTGGCCATATCAAGGATAATCGAAGGCCTCTGCATATCTGAAGTTGGTCTCCATCATCCAAGTTCATTGTTGGGCACATGATTTACAAAAAATTGCACCAACGCAACTGGATAGTTCCTTTTTAGAAACCATGACATATGACAACAGGTTTATGTTTGTACATCGTCTATTAAAAAACAAACCATCTTTTTTTGTGGTTTTCCATCAACCACTCTATCAAGCTACACTATGCTACACTCTCTTCTTTGGTGGAGGGAGTCCCTCTATCTATAGCCTGTCACAAGGCTTCCCTCCCTAAAAGTAATAGAGTGTATCAGCATAGTATACCAGAGGAATGTAAGGATGAAATAATTGCACAAATGTACATGCTGAGAAAACTCTTGAGTTGTATCAAACTTCTAACGAACTATACACTAGGACGATTGATGTCACAATTTACTCTCACCTTAAAAAACCGAAATACACTTAACATATTTCGGGGGTGGGGGTCAATTGGATCGGCAATGTTACAAACTGTGTCATACAAATCATCACGATGATAAGTTTTTTGGTCATTAGTGTTTAAAATTAAACAATATCTACTCATAGTGACCCGTAGAGCTGTTGATGGAATTCATCAAATGGCCCCAATGAAGCATGCAGAAGCATTACATATACTTCTCTATTACCCGTGTGTAGGGAAATAGCCTTCTTGATCTCTTCCCTTAAATTTTGACGATCGATGGTCTTTGCGTGTAGATTTTTAATTGAAAGAAGATATAAAAACATGTTCTTTTCCATCAGCTTCCTTAACTAGGCAAAATCCACTAGAACACTAAAAAAAATGATGTACAAGAAAGCGTGTCAAAATGGGACTCTCCCGTTGCGTTAAGCGAATCACCTGAGGCATTGAAGGAGGGTGTGAAGGGAGTCATTTTGGACATTGTTTTGTTTTGTGTACATAGAAATTCTTACGACAATGGGTATGGAATTTTCTAGTGCTTGAAAGTGCACACAAATATTCAATAGCAACGTGACGCACCATTGATGTAACAAACCTGGCAATATATATGCCACTTTGTTACGTTGCCTAGACCGGCGCCTTAAATCCAAAAGGGTTGCCGCGTCTTTTGTCCGGAAAATCGGGGTCTGGACGGCGAGGAGAATTCCTCGCCGACCAGCCCTGCGAACCGGAAGCTTCAAAGAAGCTTCCGATTCGCAAGAGGGCGACCGGATAGTGCCGCACACTATCCGGCCGCGGCAAACGCAAGCCCATCGCGAATATTCGCGATGGGCTGCGCAGGTCCTGTGCAGTCGCATTGGGCATGACTCAATTCGACATCGGAAGGACCCCCACCCCATCGAGGGGTCCCTCACGAGGTCCCTCGCCATGGCGAGGGGGCTCGCGAGGGGTCACCGGCGGGCGTTCCGATAAGACCACCCCGCCGAGTGCCACCTCCACTCGGTGGCGTGGCAAACACGTTTTTATAAACGTGTTGGCCATGCCATCGGACGAGGGGCGCCGAATGGTGGCAAAATACCCTCGCACGGGCGAGGATATTTTGCCACCACCTCCCCATCCCTAATCACGCCGGAAACTTAGGGTTTCCACGTGGACAACATAATGTTGTTTAACGGGTTGACTCGACGAGAGAAATGTATCTAGTCGAACCGCGTCAACCCGCCGACAAAATGGACGGATAAAATAATATCCTCCATCCTCCCTCTTGGGTTGCCCTATGACGAGAATGGACTCCGCGCCCCGACCTTGGTCGGGGCATACTTGTGAGAGGAGTCATTCGTGAGAGACTTCACTTCATGGCGAAGTTAATCTCCACGACCAACCTACGTGATTGCCATGAGCAATCGGGTCCCGAGGGCTCACTCACCCACAGAGGCTCGTACCCTGTTTCACCCGCCGTGTTACATTGGTATCCATGAGCTAGGCGTCACCCTTGGTGACTTAGTCGCTGGACGACCTGGAACCTGCTGAGTCGCCGCTAGGAAGCTGCAGCCACCACTCCACTCCCCCTCACCCAAGTCCGGCGGAGCAGATTCATTGGCCGACGGCTCCACCCTCCTAAGAACAACGCAGAAGCAGCAGACTAGGCCATTTTTGGCGACAAGATCCGCAGCCGAGTTTGCTTCCGCCCGCCTTGCTGTCGCGTTACAGAAGCGCCGCAGCAGGCCTGTTTCTTCAGAAACATATCCCGACTTTGAAGAGGCGCTACAGGCAGCAGACTTCTTGAAACGCTGCATGCAGCATACCGTTCGAAAGCTCAAAAGACGAACTTTCCAGAACGCCATCAAGTGTTGACGTTCGACATTTGTGCTGCCTGATACGGCCCAGGGACCAAAACCTCGAAAAACAGGTTGTTTCTTCCCTTTTCAGTCAACAAAAAATAATTTTTTCGTCCAAATTGCAGGGGAAACGCTGCCAAAACTTTTTCCATAACTTTTGGCTATGATTTAATGCTTTCCTCTTACTTTGAATCTCATTTTCTAAGTGGAAGGTAGAAAAGAGGGGTATTTTGGCACTTTCTCTTTGCAAATGGCGTGGAAATAGTGGGAAACCGTTTTATCTCGTCTACCACAGCCAAGAGTGCTTGAAATACTTGGGAGAGATTGCTGGTGCATCTACATTTTACCTACCACCACACTCTCACTTAACTCTTTTCCCCCCCTCTCTTCCCTTTCCTCCCTTCACCCCTCCTCACCAGTCATGGTGGGAGGTGGTCTCCCCATGTCCGTGGCAGGAGGAGGCCCTCCAAAAACCCCAGCAAAGGAGAGTGGCCTAAGCGCATCCAGGAATTGTGCTCCACGCAGGATGTCGCCGACGAAGAGCGCTTGTGGGACGGGCACCGGTCACGCCGCATCCGCCGCCTTCGCGAAGATGCCGTCCGGTGGGAGCCCTGCCGCTAAGGACATCGTGAAGGGACATGAGGAAGCCAAGGAGGCGACGTCAACTCCACGCATTGGCGATAAGGCCAGGGACCTTGCCAACGCCGCCGGCGTAGCAGACATGGTGGACACAGAACCTGCTGTTGCTGAGAGCGAAGATAATGATATTAGAGCAGAGGACGACCGGCTCTCCTTGGAGGCCCAAGATGAAGAGGACGATGATCCTCTCAAGGGTGTTGACGCTACCACCTTGGCGGCAATCAACCATCTTGTGGACCTCAAAATCTGTGACTTTCGCACGGTGGAAGCTGTTAGGGCTTCAGCCCTAGCAAAGGGGAACGGTGGCCCTAAGCTACCTACTGGTCATACATCTCGTGGCGTTGACCCGGATGGCATACCAGTAGGTGGTGATGGGAGGAACACGCTGCCTACCTCGGCACGTGCACCAATCCCACAACCCCAGGATGGTCCCTTGGCTCGCCTTGAGCAAGGAACACCTGGAAGAGCACAGGCNGCTGCCACCTTGGCGGCGATCAACCACCTTGTGGACCTCAAAATCCGTGACTTTCGCACGGTGGAAGCTGTTAGGGCTTCAGCCCTAGCAAAGGGGAACGGTGGCCCTAAGCTACCTACTGGTCATACATCTCGTGGCGTTGACCCGGATGGCATACCAGTAGGTGGTGATGGGAGGAACACGCTGCCTACCTCGGCACGTGCACCAATCCCACAACCCCAGGATGGTCCCTTGGCTCGCCTTGAGCAAGGAACACCTGGAAGAGCACAGGCATGTTCTACGGCCGCCATCGAGACCATCGTGTCTAAGGCAGGCCAGGGATCGCAAAAGGATCCAGCGAACATCGCTGATGCACTGAACCTTTTGCAAGACGCCAAGGCATACGAGTATTTACTCGATGCTCTTGAGCGTAACCAGCTCACCAAGAGCGTGCTTGCCCTCAAGCAGTATGTTCATCTAGATGCATTCAGCAGTATGTTGAACATCATGGGTACGTTGGTGGCTGGTGGCATGGCCGACAAGCCTGATCTCGCCCACCCATCCCAGGGTCGTAAAGCTAAGCATCTATCACATGATGATGCTCAGATCCTGGCAGGTGAAACCCATGATGATCAATCGACGGGCCTGAGCGGCTCTCGTCGTCTTCACCAGGCTGAGAAAGCGATAAGTGAGAAACACCCTGAGGATGATGATGCAGCATTGGGCGCAGAGATCTCAAAGGTTGTAAAGCGCCTGAGTGATTATCCCAAGTTTGGCCTATCCAAGAATATGGACTTGACCACTTGGAAGCCACGCGTGGAGCTTTTTCTTGAGCTCCATAACATCAAGCAATGAGCTTGGGGCGCCGTTGGGCTAGCTTGCCTTGACAGCGTAGCGCTCTCAACGGTGAAGAACCGACTGAAAGTGTTATACGTGGAAACACCCCAGTCGGTCCCCAGACCTCACTGGGAAGACCTGTGCAAGATCCTCAAGGACTTGTACGGTAGGGAGTCTGTCTCCCGGCAAGCGTCTAGGCGTCTGTCAAGGATCCGCCAGGGTGACCGCAAGCTTGCGGAATACCTACAGGATTGGGACAACACCTTGGACAAAATCACCAATGAGGACCGCCATCCCATGTGGCAAATCGTGGAATGTCTTACCAACGGCCTTTCTAACGAGTCCCTTGCTCGTGCTTGTACGCTGGATCCCCAAGGCAAGCCTTGGACCAGTTATGCTGAGCTGCGTGACTTCATCCTTGTGAAGTACAACTCCATGCCGGCTGAGTATGGAGTGAACACACGCCGCGGCCAGCATCACCAGCATGGCAACAAAAAGCGTCAGCACTCTCCCCAACGTGGTGAGCGCAAGCTCCCTTGGCACTGGTCGGGTAGTCACAAAACCTCCAAGCCACATGAAAGCCACAAGGAGCGTGCAGATGGCAAAACCAAGACAGGCACCCTCTCTTGCTACTACTGTGGAAAGACTGGGCACTATGCGTCTGAATGTCGCAAGCGCCAGAAGGATCGTGCTGGTGGAAACACCAATGAACAGGGCGAAGACAAGCAGGATAAGGGACAAGGAAACCGCCAGAATGCCAAGGGCATGAATGGTGGTCGCGGACCAGCAGGCCGTGGGAAGGGTTTTTGAATCCCCTAGTGGCCGGTAGTGGACAACCACTAGGGGCTGTGGCTGAGAGATCCTCGGATGTTGAACGTGCTTTCATGTTCCAAGATGATGATGTGAAACAGTTGGAACGCCTCACTGGGGCTTTGTTTTCTGCTGTTTTCTGCTGTTTTCTGCTCTCCCATGAGCAATGACTCTATGTATCTCTCTCGCCATTGTCCACTCTTGCATCTCATCAATGATGAATGCTTGCAAAATCGTACTTGCTTGATTTTTTCCACACGACAGAAAGCAAAAAAAGTACTTGAGTTGGCAAACGTAGTCCACAAGATGAACTCACTCACGCAAGTGACTGTTGCAGTTCCCATCTTTGCGGGTCTCAAGAAAGAACTCTTGAATGGATGGCAACTCTTCTGTGATGTAAACAAAGGACACCACATGTGGGAGCAAGTGGGTGACATTGTTGAGCTACGTCGTAGCACAGAACACTTCCGAGTGTACCACTTGCAGGCCAAGCCTCCCAAGAGCTTGTTCACACGCTCCTCATAGGCAAAGATGTCAATGCAATTCGCAGGCCATCTGGCTGGGACACGCGTGCAAGTCCTAGTTGACACAGGTGCTGATGACGAGTTCATTAGTGCCTCTCGTGTGCGAAAGCTAGGATTGAAATGCATGCCTTGTGAGGGAAAATTCACCGTCGGTGACGACCGTGAGGTCGATGTACTCGGCATATGTCGGGCAAGGCTCAAACTAGGGGCTCTCACAACAATCGTCAACTTTACTGTCATTGACTTGACAGATCATTTTGACGTTGTTTTGGGTGATCCTTGGCTTAATGAGCATAAGGCCAACATGAGTTGGGTCACAAAGACTCTCACTGTACAAAAAGGCAAGCGTGCCATCACGCTTTTGCCTATGGAACGCTCAAAGCCCTCTCACAAGAGTGAACAATCCGTCCTTACGGCGCTTCAAGTGAAGCGATACTTGCGTAAAGGGCACAACGTGTTCCTAGCGCAACTTCNATGTCGGGCAAGGCTCAAGCTAGGGGCTCTCACAACAATCGTCAACTTTACTGTCATTGACTTGACAGATCATTTTGACGTTGTTTTGGGTGATCCTTGGCTTAATGAGCATAAGGCCAACATGAGTTGGGTCACAAAGACTCTCACTGTACAAAAAGGCAAGCGTGCCATCACGCTTTTGCCTATGGAACGCTCAAAGCCCTCTCACAAGAGTGAACAATCCGTCCTTACGGCGCTTCAAGTGAAGCGATACTTGCGTAAAGGGCACAACGTGTTCCTAGCGCAACTTCGTAAGGTCGATGATGATGATCCACCGTCGAGATCGAAAGATTTCAGTTCTCTCCTTGAAGAATTTTCTGACGTTTTTTGTCCACTCCCGGATGGCCTACTGCCAGAACGGAATGTTGGTCATACAATCCCTCTCGAGCCTGGAGAAAGGTCATCATTTCGGCCCATGTATCGCCTCAGTCCTGCTGAGCGTGAAGAAGCCGAACGACAGATCAAGGAATAATTGGCCAAGGGATGGATTGAACCCAGCAGCTCTCCATTCGGAGCTCCTATCCTCTTTTTCAACAAGAAGGATGGAGGTTTGCGCATGTGTGTTGACTACGGTGCGTTAAACAGCTTGACTGCTAAAAACCGTTATCCCTTGCCAAGGATCGAGGATCTTTTTGACCAACTTCAAGGTGCAAAGGTCTTCTCTTCTCTTGATCTGGCTCAAGGATATCACCAAATTCGGATCACTGAAGAAGATGTTCCCAAAACTGCGTTTCGTACACATCTGGGACATTACCAGTTCCGAGTGCTGAGCTTTGGTCTTACCAATGCCCCAGCAAAATTTCAAGCCATAATGAATCACATTTTTTGTGACCAGTTGGACAAAACCGTCTTGGTGTACCTTGATGATATCTTGGTGTTCTCAAAGAATCACGAGGAGCATGTACAACATCTGCGTACCGTGCTCGAGATCCTCCGCAAGGAGAAGTTCTTTGCCAAGATGGAAAAGTGTGCTTTTGCACAACCCGAGCTGCAGTACTTGGGCTTCATCGTTGGCAGTGAAGGAATCCGAGTGGATCCTCGCAAAGTTCAAGCTGTTGTGGACTGGCCTCAGCCATCCAATGTGGGCAAAATACGAGCCTTCTTAGGCTTGGCGAATTACTTCCGTCGCTTCATGCAAGGCTACTCTAGCCCTGTCGCCCCACTCACAGCTCTCACACGTAAAGACGTGAAATAGTCATGGTCTGATAAGTGTGAGCATGCATTTGTGCGTGTCAAGGAAATTATGACATCTGCACCTGTGCTTGCACTCCCGAATCCCGAAAAACCATACGAGGTGATCTGTGATGCATCTATCGTCGGGATAGGGGCTGTCCTTCTGCAAGAAGGACGACCGGTCGCATATGAGAGTCGCAAACTCTCAGGCGCTGAGACTCGCTACACCACAGGCGACCAAGAGTTGCTTGCGGTGGTTCATGCCTTGAAAGTTTGGCGCTGTTACCTTGAAGGTGCCAAGGGTGGATTCACAGTGGTTTCAGACCACAATCCCCTGGTATTCTTCCAGTCACAACCCAACCTTTCTCGGCGACAAGCTCGTTGGAGCGAGTACTTGAGCATATTCCACTTCCAGTGGGAATACCGACCCGGTCGTACAAATGTGGCAGACCCGTTGAGTCGCACTCCGGTCAACGCGGCTCTTACCACACTGCAAGCGCGATCCCTTCGCACAAAAGACGTACGGGAGCACGATGTGCCCAAGCCTGATAACCCCCTACGCCAACCACCAAAACCGACGGCGCATTTCACGCCATTCTTGCAACGTATCCGCATGGGATACTTTGATGACCCATGGTTTGACCAGGGTAACATTGACCGATACGGCTTGGTGGAAGCCTCTGGTCTCTACTGGAAGGGCAACTTGGTGGTTGTGCCCAACTCCGGAAAGCTGCGGGATGAGATCCTTTTTGAGTTTCATAACCCAGCAGCAGCTGGCCACCTTGGTGCAGCAAAAACCGGAAAGGCTCTCTCAGAGCATTATTGGTGGCCTGGATGGTCGTGCGACGTACGCAAATACACCCAAGCCTGTGACTAGTGCATCCGCAACAAGTCGAGCAACAAGGCACCAGCAGGATTGCTGAAGCCCCTCCGAGTGCCTAACTCCTCATGGGAAGAAGTGAGCATGGATTTCATCACTGGCTTACCCGAGACACCTTGTGGCCATGATGCTATCCTCGTGGTGGTCGAATCTTTGACCAAGATGGTGCATTTCATGCCCACAACCACGTATGCCACTGCCGAGGAAACAGCACGCATCTTTTGGGACACTGTTGTTCGACAGCATGGGCTGCCGTTACGCATCATCTCTGATCGAGACGTGCGGTTTTCCCGTAAATTCTGGCAAGCCCTTGGTGAGATCTTTGGCACCCGCCAAAAGATGTCCACTGCTATTCATCCACAAACGGATGGACAGACTGAACGGATGAACCGAACTCTGGAGCAAATTCTCCAGATGTACGTGGATCCTTCGATGGATGACTGGGATGAGTTTCTCAGTCCGGCAGAGTTTGCCTACAACAACTCTGTTCATGAATCCACGAAGCTGACACCGTTCTTTCTGAAGTACGGCCGGCATCCGATGGTACCCGTCTCCTTGGTGAAGCGCGGGGGCGGCGGGAATCAGGTACCTTCCGCCCAGGCCTTTGCTGATCGCATGGACACTCTTCATCGCGAAGCACGTGAATACCTCCATGCATCGAAGCAGCGCCAAAAGGCTTATGCTGATGCTGGTCGCCGTGACGTCACATTTTCTGTTGGCGACCAGGTGCTTCTAAGCACAAAGACCATGCGTCTCAAGACGCCCGGAGCAAGGAAGATCCTCCCTAAGTGGGTTGGACCATTCAAGGTCACTCACAGGATTGGTGAGGTTTCCTACCGCCTTGCTCTTCCAAAGGTCATGAAGATACATGACGTGTTTCACGTCAGTCTTCTCGCACCTTATGCAGCATCAGGAACGGTTCAGCCACCGCCTGTAATGCTCGCAAGTGACGGTCAGTATGAGGTACATGGGCACCTTCAACACCGCAAACGTACACGCGGTAAACGTGTTGTGAAGGAATACCTCGTGAGCTGGGCCGGTTGTGGACCTGAACACGACAGTTGGGAGCCTGAGAGTTGTGTCATGGCCGCTATGATCAAGGACTATTGGCAAGACCAGGCTGCTCGCTTTCGCACTCGTGCCCCCGGGGGTACCACCCTGGCACAAGCCCCACGCAGGGAACCTTCACCTGTCAGAGTACAGACAAGAGCACAACGGCGGGGATCTTGGACGCATGGGGACGCCCAGGCTGATGGTCGCGAGGACGCTCCTCGCAAGAGGGGGAGGAAGCGTTAGCCGTGAAAACATTTTATGT
>SZWC01008672.1:88104-100225 GCA_023375785.1 Penium margaritaceum
GCGCCAAAATGCAGAGGATGGCAGCGGCGGGCTGCTCCGTACAAGGGGCAGTTCACCTGCTCCTCCCAGCGTGCTTCGAGGCGCTCGAGCACGAATGTCTTGTGCTCGGCGTTGACCCCACGGCGGAGGCCTTCCACCTTCACGGTGGCGTCAAGCAAGGCCTCGTAAATTTCGCCAGCGCTGCCACCGGTCCTGTCTGCCACGCGCAGGGGTGAGAGGATGGGGGTGCACAGCGCCACGAACTCCTTCACACTCTTCCAGAAATCTGGACACCGCACGAGCTCCTTGACCTCGTCCTTCTTGCGGCGGTGGTCCTCAGCACGGCGGAGGGCGGCGTTGCTCCAGGCTTCACGGCTCACGATGTACTCGAGGTTGGACTGGAGGAGGAGGAGGCGCTCCATGACGAGGATGTGTGTGGCGAAGCGGGTTGACGCCGGACGAAGCGCGACCTTGCCGGACTCCTTGAGGAGCCAGGAGCGGGCCCATTCATTGTTGCGGAAGAAGCTTGACACCTTCTTTGCGTCACGGACGACTGCGTGGCCCCAGTCGACCTTGCCCACGTCCTTGAGAACCAGGTCCATGGCATGGGCCGCACAGCCCTGCCAGAAAATGTGCGGGTACCGCGGCTCCAGCTCCTTCATGGCTGCCACGTTCACTTGTGCGTTGTCGCAGATGACACCTACCACGTTGTCTGGGCCAACCTCGACGATTGCTTCGTTGATGATCTTTGCGACGTGCGTTGCGTCACGGCGAAGGCCGCTGGCGTCGCGGGAGAAAAGATTGTAGGTACCGAAGACGTTGTTCGCCACTGCATGGTAGATAGGGCGGTCTTGGATGTCTGACCACTCGTCCACGAGGACGGTGGTGCCGTACGTGCTCCATGTGCGCTTGAGCGGCTCCTCTGCTGCGTCAAGCTCAACCTCGAGCTGGGGCAACAGGTTGTCAACGAGGCGACGCGTGCCCGGGAGCCGGAAGCCGGAGTTGGACTTGCGAGCAGTGTTGATGAGCTCCAGCATGGCGTCATCACGAGCGAGAGAAAGGGGCAAATTTCGCTTGCAGATGAGCTTCAGGATGGCCTTTTGCGTGCGGAGGTTGTGCAAGTTCTCCACATGCGGAGAAATGTCGGTTTGCACGAGGTTTACCAGGTTGACGGGCGTTAAATTCTCCGCGAGGAGGCTATCCGGTGTCGGCTGCGACGATGCGGATGGGGTGGCAGCTGTAGGAGTGGATGGGGTTGCCGAGCGCGCGGGCGCACCAAAGTAGGGATGGCCTCGGTTTTGAACCGAACTCGGTTTTGGGACCAAAACCGAACCGAAAAAACCGAACCGAAACTGAAACCGAAACCGAGTTCGGTTTCGGTTCGGTTTCGGTTTTGGCCCAACCAAAACCGAATTCTTATAGTACTCAGTCTGTAAGAGGTTCGGTTTTGGTTTTTTTTGCTTTTCTCACCAAAAATTGACCAAAATTGACCAAAACCGACCAAAACCGACCAAAACCGACCAAAACCGACCAAAACCGACCAAAACCGACCAAAAACTCACAAAAATTGATCAAAACTGATAAAAACCGACCAAAACCGACCTAAAACCGACTTAAAACCGAAACCGAAGCGGTTCGGTTCGGTTTTGGTTCTATGCTAGAGGGAAAAACCGACCTAAAAAAAAAAACCGAAAACCGAAACCGAAAACCGAAAAACCGAAAACCGAAAAACCGAAAACCGCGGTTTTCCATCCCTACACCAAAGTGGCGCGCGTGGAGCGTCCGCCAGTTCACGGGGTTGCCGGATCCACCCCACATGCGGCCCTCGCCACGGTCCAGGGCGTCAACATGAGCTGCGAATGCGGACGGACGACGGACGTGGGAGAGTTCCAGGATGTCACGGGCTCCGGACGGAGGGCATTGACATGCACGGACATCCTTCCCGCCGTTGCCGAAGTGCTGGCGAATGCGGTCGATTCCCCCGCCAAAGGTCTTGCCACATGCGCCGCAGCGAAAACCAGCGTAGCCATTAGTGATCGGGAAGGGCTCGCAGAACCTTGTGAGTGTGCGGGCAGCCTCGGCGGATGTCGTCATGCAGCAGCGGTTGATGAATCGCCGAGTGGCGATGGACGGATGGTGAAGACTGATCGACGGACTGTACTAATACTGCGATAGAAGCGAGTCGCGACTTTGATGTCCCCCATCGAAAATCGTGTCGCAGCTTATCGCTTAACGTTCGTCCACGCCGTAGTTCGCTGCGCTAGAGGTTCCGCGTGGATTACCGTTAACGGCGACCATCGTACGGCTACGGGTCGAAAACTAGATATTACCCCCTACATTCAGACGAAAAAACGAAGAGAACGTTAGCCACGTAAGCCGACAAACAGCAAAAAAGAATATGAATGAAGGGGGTTTGGACGACGAACTACAATCCTGGAAAAAAAGGACCGTTGCACATTTGCGCGCTCTATCGCACGACGCAAGACGCCCAAAGCGAAGTAGGTATCGTGGGCGTTGGTAACGAATAATCCTATGCAGTGATTTAAAACGTCAAACCAAGAAGTGAAGTGACAAACCTTCAGGGAGGAAACATAACTGTCAAACCACAACACGACAAAAAGGCAAGACTGGCACGAGACGACGTCCACCATACTGAGACGTCGGTCGTCATAGTGTTGTTAGTGGAAAAAAAAAACTTTCCCAAAAAGGTCCTCCGTCGGCCTCAAGCGAACACTTGTCGGGCGGCCGCGCGTGTGTGCAGACTTCGTCGACGACGGTCGACGCCGTCCGACGCTACCGACAGCGCCGACTTGGTGTCGAGCACATCAAGTCGGTGTCGGAGCGAAAGATAAGGCTTATCTTGAGGGCAGCTCTGGGGAAGTCTCCCCATCTGCCAGTTGATAGGATCTGGAGTGAAAAAAAAAGTCTAAAAGGAAAAAGGGTAGAGTAGTAGTCTAGGTTTTTTTTTTTTGCGCATGTATGGTTTCTGCTGGCCATTGCGAGCCCTAATGAGTGTGCACATGCTCCCGTTCTGTTTGCCACTCTCCCACCAGAAGTTGTAAATTTCCTATTTCGCCTGTAGTCTAGGTTAACTGGATTCTTCTGGTCCATGTGGTCCCTTCAGTGCCCGTTGCCTTGTGCCCCCCCCCCCCCCTTCTGTCTTCGTGAAGTTTGTTATTAGTTGGAAATCAGAAAGGACGCCGCCGCCGCCACGGACAGGCACAACCACCTGGTATAAACTTCTGCCGTTGCATATGGCACCCTCTGTTTTCCGTTGATGCTTGCGACCCTTGCTGCAGGTGGAGCAAAGTCGACGCCTCTATGGCAGAAACGGTGAGTGTGTGTGACGAGCCGGCCCACGTTCCCTCCTGTGTTGTGTGTGCTCGCGTGAATTCATGAATGCGTTCCTGTGTCTAGTTTTTTGCCCCATGTTGGAATGACTCCTCTCATTTCAGAGTGGTACGTGCGGTGTGGTGTGGTGCTGTCCTCGAAGCAAAGCAAGTCTTTCTGTGCACATATGGGTCCAAGCACAATTGGAATCTCCCCTACTGCTCGCTCATAATTCATGGATGCATGGTAGGTGGCAGCAACATTGACTAGAAACTTGTCTGTGTGCTGGTTTGCGTGCCGATCAATCAAGCTTAGGGGGTTGAGATTTGGGATTCGTGGCTCTAACGTCGTTGTTGCACGAGTCGAATGCCGTCTCTTCATGACTTAGTCTCGGATGCTGTTGGTGTATGACGACTCAAAGCGCTCTTGTTGCATGACTAGAATGTTCACTATGTACGACTCAAAACGCTCTTGTTCCATGCATGACTCGATTGGCATACCTCGTCGTCAATGATGGTGGTTCGGACTGCCTTCCTTCGCCTGGGAGCAGAGACCCCGCCTGAAGAAGGTACGCGATCGGCCTCCCGGCTGTCACCTTTTTTTTCCCACCTTTCCTCCTTTTCTCTTTCCTTCCTTCCCTCCCTACCTCCCCCTCGCCGCCGCCGCCGCTGCCGCCGCCGCCGTCGTCGTCGTCGTCGTCGTCGTCGTCGTCGTCGTCGTCGTCGTCGTCGTCGTCGTCGTTGTCGTCGTCGTCGTCATCGTCGTCGTCGTCATCGTCGTCGTCGTCATCGTCGTCGTCGTCGTCGTCCTCGTCCTCGTCGTCGTCGTCGTCGTCGTCGTCGTCGTCGTCGTTGTCGTCGTCGTCGTCATCGTCGTCGTCGTCATCGTCGTCATCGTCGTCGTCGTCGTCGTCGTCGTCATCGTCGTCGTCGTCATCGTCGTCATCGTCGTCGTCGTCGTCGTCGTCGTCATCGTCGTCGTCGTCATCGTCGTCATCGTCGTCGTCGTCGTCGTCGTCGTCATCGTCGTCGTCGTCATCGTCGTCATCGTCGTCGTCGTCGTCGTCGTCGTCATCGTCGTCGTCGTCATCGTCGTCATCGTCGTCGTCGTCGTCGTCGTCGTCATCGTCGTCGTCGTCATCGTCGTCATCGTCGTCGTCGTCGTCGTCGTCGTCATCGTCGTCGTCGTCATCGTCGTCATCGTCGTCGTCGTCGTCGTCGTCGTCATCGTCGTCGTCGTCATCGTCGTCATCGTCGTCGTCGTCGTCGTCGTCGTCGTCGTCGTCCTCCTCCTCCTCCTCCTCCTCCTCCTCCTCCTCCTCCTCCTCCTCCTCCTCGTCGACTCTCCTCATCCTCGTCCTCGTCCTTGTCCTCCCCCTTTAACTCTTCCTTGTCCTGCTCCGCACTCTCTACTTTCCACCACCCGCGAAGGATGATGAGGAGGCGGAGGCGGAGGAGGAGGACAACAACGTTCGTTTGTCCTCGTTCGCCGTTGATGCCATTGTTCTCATTGCCATCATCATTGTCGTCTTCGTCTTTGTCGTCCTCATTGTCGTCGATGTCGCCGTCATCGTCTTTTTTATCGTTATCGTCGTCTTTGTCATTGTCGCCGCCGCCGCCACCGCTGCCTCTGTCGTCGTCGTCGCCGCCGCCGTCAAGGCTGTTAGACTGGATCGGATAGTTGATCTGAATCCGATCTAATGTCACTATCCGATCCAAAGTGGCATCGGTTCAGATTCGGATCCGACCACTTCGGATCGGATCGGATTCGGTTTTGTTAGGGATGGCCTCAGTTTTGAACCGAACTCGGTTTTGGGACAAAAACCGAAGCGAAAAAACAAAACCGAAACGAAAACCGAAACCGCGTTCGGTTTCGGTTCGGTTTCACAACCAAAACCCAACCAAAACCGAATTCTTATACTACTCCGTCTGCAGGAGGTTCGGTTCTGTTTTTTTTGCCTTTCTTACCACAAATTGACCAAAACCGACCAAAACTGACCTAAAACCGACCTAAATCGACGTGACCCACCCACCCCCTAGGGCTATCCGCTCTGTGTTCTGTTGAACCGGTCTTTGCCGGTACCTAGCTCACCCCTTTCTATTTCTGTCTCATTCCCACCGTCCATGTGCCGTTGGTGGCGGCGTCACTTTTTATACCCCGTAGATGTGCCGGTGCAGGGGCGGCTTGCATGATTTCCATTTCTATAAATTAATTTGATAAAAAAAAAAAACCGACCTAAATCTCACAAAAAATCAATGAAAACTGACCTAAACCGACAAAAGTCGACCTAGAACTGACCTAAAACCAAAACTGAACCAGTTCGGTTCGGTTTCGGTTCTAGGCTAGAGGGAAAAACCAAAAACCGAAAACCGAAAACCGGAAAAAACCTAAAACAAAAACCGGAAACCGAAAACGGAAAACCGAAAACCAAAAACCAGAAAACCGTGGTATTCCATCCCTACCCGTAATGATCGGATCGGATTGGATTCTATCTGGTCCGATCCAAACATTTCACAGTTCGGCTTTGGCAGAACTGAACTTTGAAATGTTCGGATTGTTAGTTCGGATCCCAGTTCGGCCCAAATCCGCCCAAATCCGCCCCAAATTTCCCCAATCCGAAGCAAATCCGCCCAAACCGGCCCCAATCCGAAGTAAGAACTGAAATCCAAAGTGAAACCACTCAAAACGGAAGTTGATACTTCGGTTCGGATCGGATTCGGTTTTTCCATGGTTACGATTGGATCGCGTCGGTAGGGTGGCAATAATTGCCTGTGCGATGTTGACATCGAGTGAACACCGCGATGTTGGGAAAAAAAAAAAAAAAACATCGACATGGATATCGCGCAGAACGGCTGCGCGATATCGGCGTCGATGCCGTCGATAGTCTCGATACCGGCAAAACGGCTCGATACCGGTATCGAGCGTCGAGAGGGAGGCCGGCTGACGGGCTGGCTGACGGCACCAGCCCCCTCTTCGGCTAGTCGCTGTTGGACTAGACCAACGACGACTAGTCGACTGGGGCACCGAGGGCCGGAAAAAAAAAAAAAAAAACGGGGTCCGGTCGACACCCCGGTTTTTTTTTGCCCTTTTTTTCTTCTCTGTCTGTTTTTTACTGTGAGAGAAATATTTGGGTGCACGAAGAAAAGTCGCCGGGGTGTCAACCGGGGCATCGAGGTGTCGACCGTACCTCGTCCGGTCGACAACCCAGTTTTTTTTTGCCCTTTTCTTCTTCTCTGTCTATTCTTTACAGTGAGAGAAGTATTTGGGTGCATGCAGAAAAGTCGCCGCAGTGTCGACCGGGGCATCGGGGTGTCGACTGGACCTCGTCCCATCGACACAACAGTTTTTTTTTTCTCACCCGCAAAGTTGACAGTCTCGAGCGAGAATCCATCGCGCGCCCATCCGTCCACGTATGAGTGCGCAGAAAAGTGAACGGCGGTCTTCTCATCGAACGAGACCCTACTCTGCATGAAGCAGGGTCGTGGTCGATGTCGGTCGATATTCGTTTTTTTTTTCCCCTCGATTTTCGATGTCGGGCAAATTGTGCACTCTCCATAGACGATAGTGGACAGTGAGAGAGAAGGTTACGCCAAAATATCGCCGATATCGTCTGATATCGGCGATATTGACGACATCGGGCAGTCGACGCCCAATATCGAACGATAGTGGGGAACGGGGGGTATCAACCCTCTGGTCCCCGATATCTCAATATCGATATCGACATCGATATCGACTTGATATCGATATCGATATCGATATCAATATCGATATTGGACCCTATATCGAACGTGATATATTGCGTTCGATAATATCACGTTCGATAATATCGCGACGCTACCCTACGCATCGGTTTTGAATCCGATCTTAAGATCGGATTCAGATCGGATTCGGATTGTTAAGTTCGGATCTGGATGAATCCGATCTGAACACGATCTAATAGCCTTGGTCATCGTCGTTGTGGTCGTCGTTGTAGTTGTCGTTGTAGTCGTCGCCGCTGTCGTTGTCATCATTGTGGTCGTCCTCATCGTAATCGGTGACGTCGTCGTCGTCGTCGTCGTCGTCGTCGTCGTCGTCGTCCTCGTCGTCGTCGTCCTTTTCATTATTGCAATTGTCGTTGCCGCCATCGTCGCTGTCGCCGCCCTTGTCGTCGTCGTCGTCGTAGTCGTTGTAGTCTTACACTGTGTATTATGAGCAATGGGACAACTCGGGGATATCTTTATTGCAAGATGATAACTACACCTCAAGTGCCTGAGAGGGGCTGAACTAAAGCGATATCTGAAAATCGCAACACTGAGGAGCCATTTCCTCGGGACTCTAATTCACGCGTGCGTGTTGTGGCAATTCTCACATGGGCGATCTTGACATCGCGTCAACATTGAGATATTGGGAAGAAAAGAATGAGCAAGAAACTGCATTGACATCAATGTTGAGTGGACGTTCTGATTGATACCGGTGTCGACGGCGTTGATTTCCTCGATACAGGCTCGGGGCCTTGGTACCAGTATCGAGCGGTGTGGGAGGGGGGGGGGGGGGATAGGCTGGCTGACGGCATCCCCTCCCCCCCCCCTCCCCCCTCGGCCAGACATTGTTGGCCAAGGTAGACGATGACGAGCCAAAGTCGGGCATCAGGGTGTCGGCCGGTTTCGTCTGGTCGACAGCCCGACTTTTTTTGTGTGTGTGGCAGTGTGGGCCCTTTTTGTTCCCCCTTCCCTGTCTATTTTCTATGGTGAGAGAAAAGAAAGTCCTTCGGCTATTCACCGGACGGAGGTTGGTTAACATCAACCTTTTTAATTTTAGATGGTTGTTTTGTTTTTGCTGCCTTACAACCGTATCCAGTGGTTCCGCCAACAGAACCGGACCCAACACCAGACATAACAGGGTACAGGTGAATATTTGACCGATATCTTTCTTCTGAAATGGTCCATCTCTGGTTTCTGGGCAGCAAGTGTACCCTCCACTTGCCGTATTGGACTGCAAAAGCTTTTTTTTTTTTTGAAATTTTCTTTTCCAAACATTGCCGATATTAGCCTGGACAGTCCAGGCGCCAAAGGTGGAGGTCGGAGGTGGACCTAAAATAGAACATTCTGAGGAAGGGTAACAAGTCTGTTTAGCTAGGCCGTTGAAGATGTGCAAGCTAGACCAGCTGTACAGCCAGGCTGTTCAACACGTGTCCTCTCTGTCCATCAGCATCCATCAGCATCGTCAGCCCGGCAGCTGCGAGTGCATGCATGGTAGAGGGAGTTTTTGCAGACAGAGTTCCTGGGTTGGAGTCCGCTGTCCAGTCCACCAAACCAAACTGCTGCTTCACTCAGAACTTGATGTTGGCATTGGGGGGGGGGGGGGGGGGGGGGGGGGGGGGGAGAGTGGGGTGAGTCAGCACAAGGTCGAGGTCAACTGGGAAACCTTGGGCCTAGCTTGCTGGGTCAAAGTGGTCGCGAGAGCAATATAGCTGCAGGCATGATAGATTTTCCTTAGAAGATTTGAGAAACGTCTGAGAAGAATCTGTTCTGACGGAGGTCGAGAGAACAGCATGGCTGCAGGCACGAGGCCATTTACAAAGCCCTTCGTATTGGGTGCTGCGAGATTGGAGATTTTGCACGGACACATAGCACCGATACTGCGTGGCATCTGTGAGATGCATTGCCCACCACGTTATCGCTCCATACCGCAAGAGCGTGGCATCTGTGAGATGCATTGCCCACCACGTTATCGCTCCATACCGCAAGAGCGTGGCATCTGTGAGATGCGTTGCCCACCACGTTATCGCGCCATACCGCAAGAGCGTGGCATCTGTAAGATGCATTGCCCACCACGTGATCGCTCCATACCGCAAGAGCGGGACATCTGTGAGATGCATTGCGCACCACGTTATCGCTCCATACCGCCAGAGCGTGACATCTGTGAGATACGTTGCCCACCACGTTATCGCGCCATACCGCAAGAGCGTGGCATCTGTAAGATGCATTGCCCACCACGTGATCGCTCCATACCGCAAGAGCGGGACATCTGTGAGATGCATTGCGCACCACGTTATCGCTCCATACCGCCAGAGCGTGACATCTGTGAGATACGTTGCCCACCACGTTATCGCGCCATACCGCAAGAGCGTGGCATCTGTAAGATGCATTGCCCACCACGTGATCGCTCCATACCGCAAGAGCGGGACATCTGTGAGATGCATTGCGCACCACGTTATCGCTCCATACCGCCAGAGCGTGACATCTGTGAGATACGTTGCCCACCACGTTATCGCGCCATACCGCAAGAGCGTGGCATCTGTAAGATGCATTGCCCACCACGTGATCGCTCCATACCGCAAGAGCGGGACATCTGTGAGATGCATTGCGCACCACGTTATCGCTCCATACCGCCAGAGCGTGACATCTGTGAGATACGTTGCCCACCACGTTATCGCGCCATACCGCAAGAGCGTGGCATCTGTAAGATGCATTGCCCACCACGTGATCGCTCCATACCGCAAGAGCGGGACATCTGTGAGATGCATTGCGCACCACGTTATCGCTCCATACCGCCAGAGCGTGACATCTGTGAGATACGTTGCCCACCACGTTATCGCGCCATACCGCAAGAGCGTGGCATCTGTAAGATGCATTGCCCACCACGTGATCGCTCCATACCGCAAGAGCGGGACATCTGTGAGATGCATTGCGCACCACGTTATCGCTCCATACCGCCAGAGCGTGACATCTGTGAGATACGTTGCCCACCACGTTATCGCTCCATACCGCCAGAGCGTGACATCTGTGAGATGCATTGCCCACCACGTTATCGCTCCATACCGCAAGAGCGTGGCATCTGTGAGATGCATTGCCCACCACGTTATCGCTCCATACCGCAAGAGCGTGACATCTGTGAGATGCGTTGCCCACCACGTTATCGCTCCATACCGCAAGAGCGTGACATCTGTGAGATGCATTGCCCACCACGTTATCGCTCCATACCGCAAGAGCGTGGCATCTGTGAGATGCATTGCCCACCACGTTATCGCTCTATACCGCAAGAGCGTGGCATCTGTGAGATGCATTGCCTACCACGTTATCGCTCCATACCGCAAGAGCGTGGCATCTGTGAGAAGAATTGCCCACCACGTTATCGCTCCATACCGCAAGAGCGGGGCATCTGTGAGATGCATTGCCCACCACGTTATCGCTCTATACCGCAAGAGCGTGGCATCTGTGAGATGCATTGCCTACCACGTTATCGCTCCATACCGCAAGAGCGTGGCATCTGTGAGAAGAATTGCCCACCACGTTATCGCTCCATACCGCAAGAGCGGGGCATCTGTGAGATGCATTGCCCACCACGTTATCGCTCTATACCGCAAGAGCGTGGCATCTGTGAGATGCATTGCCTACCACGTTATCGCTCCATACCGCAAGAGCGTGGCATCTGTGAGAAGAATTGCCCACCACGTTATCGCTCCATACCGCAAGAGCGGGGCATCTGTGAGATGCATTGCCCACCACGTTATCGCTCTATACCGCAAGAGCGTGGCATCTGTGAGATGCATTGCCTACCACGTTATCGCTCCATACCGCAAGAGCGTGGCATCTGTGAGAAGAATTGCCCACCACGTTATCGCTCCATACCGCAAGAGCGGGGCATCTGTGAGATGCATTGCCCACCACGTTATCGCTCTATACCGCAAGAGCGTGGCATCTGTGAGATGCATTGCCTACCACGTTATCGCTCCATACCGCAAGAGCGTGGCATCTGTGAGAAGAATTGCCCACCACGTTATCGCTCCATACCGCAAGAGCGGGGCATCTGTGAGATGCATTGCCCACCACGTTATCGCTCTATACCGCAAGAGCGTGGCATCTGTGAGATGCATTGCCTACCACGTTATCGCTCCATACCGCAAGAGCGTGGCATCTGTGAGAAGAATTGCCCACCACGTTATCGCTCCATACCGCAAGAGCGGGGCATCTGTGAGATGCATTGCCCACCACGTTATCGCTCTATACCGCAAGAGCGTGGCATCTGTGAGATGCATTGCCTACCACGTTATCGCTCCATACCGCAAGAGCGTGGCATCTGTGAGAAGAATTGCCCACCACGTTATCGCTCCATACCGCAAGAGCGGGGCATCTGTGAGATGCATTGCCCACCACGTTATCGCTCTATACCGCAAGAGCGTGGCATCTGTGAGATGCATTGCCTACCACGTTATCGCTCCATACCGCAAGAGCGTGGCATCTGTGAGAAGAATTGCCCACCACGTTATCGCTCCATACCGCAAGAGCGGGGCATCTGTGAGATGCATTGCCCACCACGTTATCGCTCCATACCGCAAGAGCGTGACATCTGTGAGATGCATTGCCCACCACGTTATCGCTCCATACCGCAAGAGCGTGACATCTGTGAGATGCATTGCCCACCACGTTATCGCTCCATACCGCAATAGCGTGGCATCTGTGAGATGCATTGCCCACCACGTTATCGCTCCATACCGCAAGAGCGTGGCATCTGTGAGATGCATTGCCCACCACGTTATCGCTCCATACCGCAAGAGCGTGGCATCTGTGAGATGCATTGCCCACCACGTTATCGCTCCATACCGCAAGAGCGTGGCATCTGTGAGATGCATTGCCCACCACGTTATCGCTCCATACCGCAAGAGCGTGGCATCTGTGAGATGCATTGCCTACCACGTTATCGCTCCATACCGCAAGAGCGTGGCATCTGTGAGATGCATTGCCCACCACGTTATCGCTCCATACCGCAAGAGCGTGGCATCTGTGAGATGCATTGCCCACCACGTTATCGCTCCATACCGCAAGAGCGTGGC